>JADLZN010001729.1:0-284943 GCA_018155175.1 Sinocyclocheilus anophthalmus | reverse complement strand
AGAGACCGAATCAGAGCCACACTGCACCGCAGACGTGTACAGTGTAAATTGTCTAAGTATTAATAGTAGGGAAAGCCCCTTATACTGGAGCGCGGCCACTTATGAAGTGTTTCTTGGAAGTAATAGTACATTGAAGAATGATCATATGAATTTTTACATACGCCATGTGACCTGTAAATGCGAAAAAAAAGAAAAGCCGTTTCCATTGCAGTTTTGCGAATTATTCCTTTTTTGAATTGCCTGAAAAACCACCTCATGAGAGCGTTAAATCTTTTTTGCGATATATGGGAGTTTTTACGACATTGACGTGTTTCCATAGGCGTATTTTCAATTCGCAATTTCATTTTGCGCAATTTGAAGGGTAATGGAAACACACCTATTGACTTCCGTTGTATTTTTTCTATATTATGGGAGTCAATGGCTACCAGCAATGGTTTAGTTACCAACATTCTTCAAAACATCTTATTTTGTGCTCAACAGAAGAAAGAAACAACCTGAGGGTGAGTAAATGATGAAAACGTTTTCAGTTTTGGGTGAACTATCCCTTTAATGACTCCATTAGTAGCTATAACTTTGTCATTTCGCTCTTTTGTACAAATGAATGTATTATCTCTAGTAATCAAAACACTGACTTCTTGGTTGGATTTTGGCTATATTTATTCAAAGGAATCGTGTATCTTTACAGAAGCAGCACAGAGAGACGCTTCAGAAACGTGCGTGGCGCGGCTGGAATAAACCATAGACTGTATAAAAACAAAACACAAGCATTGAGTGGCCGCAATCAGCTCCAGTGGCCGTATCAGAGCCACACTGCAACGCAGACGTATGCAGTGTAAATGGTCTTAGCATTAATGGTAGGGAAAGCCCCTTAAACTGGAGCACGGCCACTTATGAAGTGTTCTTGGAGGTTATAGTGCATTGAAGAATGACCATGTGACTTTTTACATACACCATGTGACCTGTAAATGCGAAAAAGCCGTTTCCATTGCAGTTTTGCGAATTAATCATTTTTCGCATTGCCTGAAAAACCACCTCATGCGAGCGTAAAAACTTTTTTGCGATATATGGGAGTATATGGGCGCGAAATTGACGCGTTTCCATTAGGCACATTTTAAATTCGCAATTTCAATTTGCGCAATTTAAAGGGTAATGGAAACACGCCTATATTCGTGTATTTTGCTATATTATGGGAGTAACTGGCTACCAGCAAATGGTTAGTTACCAAAATTCTTCAAATTATTTTTTTCTGGGTTTAACCCGATGAAAACACGAGAGTAAAAGATTAGAGAACTTTTTTTTTTTGGGTGAACTATCCCTTTAATGACTCCATTAGTAGCTATAACTTTGTCATTTCGCTCTTTTGTACAAATGAATGTATTATCTCTAGTAATCAAAACACTGACTTCTTATTTACTGCTGTAGCTCTAAATTTATAATTACCAAAGACAAAAAATACCATAAAATACAATTTACTGTGTTTAGAAGTATAGAGACATTATTTTGCCCTTTATGGCTCAAAGTGCTTGTTTTCCAGGTGGGTTCTTACAGCCTACAATATTGAAAAACATACATAAATCACTTATCAAAAGTAACACTGTAACAGTGACACCAGCCCATAAAGTACATTATTCAATGTCATCTTATAGTATTTTATTTATTTTGTACTCTTTATTATTTTCTTTTTGTGGAACCACTACCTTTTTTCTCCTCTAAAAAAGCCCCTGGGCTGCATATTATCAATTTGTTTTAGGCCACAAAATATAGCATATTGTTTCATATTCTAGTCTAGAGGTCTGAATTATATTGCCTTTTTCCTATTTAAAGCATTTTGCAGATTGTAAATCTCGACCCTAATCGTGCCACTCTGCGATCAGATTATTTAAGGTGTTATTGATTATCATTCACGATTACATTTTATTTAGAATGTGTCGACTAACAGTATTTACAGTGTCCAAGGAATAAATCTGATTGGATCGTGACCACTGACCGTAAAGAGCTCTCAGGACAGATACTTGTTGTGTGTGTGTCGGTCGAGATCATTCTGGTCACGGCTGATGCTGCAGTCTTGCATGATCAATCACATTGACACTGAAAGATTAAACATGTGTGTGTGTTTGTAGTGTGTGTGTGTGTGTGTGGTGTGTCTGTCTGTGTGTAGTGGCCATTGCAATACAATGTCAAGTGTAGTCAGAGCCGTCGTTGTTTTAGTATAATGGTAAAGACGTGGAGGCTGATGGAATGGTTGCAGGTTTATTTCCAGGTGTGGATGACCCTGATCTGTTCCAGGAGTATGGGATCGAATAGTTTAACCACTGATTGCTCCTGCACGCAGCAGTAAATGTAAGAGTGAGAGTAATATGGGAGCCGCTGCAAAGGTTGTATGTTCAATTCCAGGATTTAGTGACCTGGAAACTGAATTTAGACACTAAAGGGGCAATTCACTCAGAATGAATTGCTGCTGCTGATAGCGTGGTTTATTTGCACGGCTGTCTGTGATGTCTCAGCTTCTGCTTCACTAAAGGAATTATGCAAATCAAAAAAAATTGTTGTTGAACTCCATTTATACAGCACTTTCAGGCAGCACTTCAGCAAAGAGTAATTTTTATCAAGAAACTGACTATTTCTTTAAATTATTCCTTTAAAATAGGAATGGACCTATAGCTTTTCCACAAAAGGTTCAATACTGATTATTTTTAGGTTTAAATAACCAATAACCTATGCGGAACTGATTTTAAATGATTGTTTTATTCCTGCTTTAATAATAATAATAATAATAACATTTTAAATTCAGCCTTTGGCAAGCCTAAGAGCTTATTTCAAAAATATTTACAATATTGTTGAAATAGTTCTTATGCTTACCAGATGCTTTTTGTTGTTATTAAATAAAAACATTAATATTGTGAAATGTTATTACAATTTTGAATAACTGTTGTCTATTTGAATATATACTGTATATTAAAATGTAATTTATTCCTGTAAAGAAAAGCTGAATTTTCAGCATCATTCCTACAGGCGTCAGTGTCATATGATCCTTCAGAAATCGTTCTGATATTTTGATTTGCTGCTCAAGAAACATTTATATCATTATCAATGGTGAAATCAGTGTGCTGCTACTATTTTTGTGAAACCTGATACAATGTTTGAGGATTCTTGGTGAATAAAAGACAGTAGTAATATGAAAGATAATATTTTGTACAAATAAATCCTTTATTTACGGTACTTTTTAACTAGTAATAAAAATTAATTCATAAAAAGAATAATAGTTATTTTGGTTTTAGAAGAACCTCTTTTTAACAGTAAAGGTGGTTGATGTGATAATATGCAAAACTTCGGAGCTTCAGCTGTTTGATTTTAAATTAGATTTTTTCCCGCTCTGTCTTGACTCTTACGGTAATTAAGACCTCTTGAAGCCTTGAAAGATTATACCAGTATGTCATTGCAGTGAAAGAGCTGACAACTCTTTTATAGATGAGACCTGAACAAAAAGCTTTTATAGATCGTCAGCTACACTTAAAAAAAGGAATACATTTTATCCAGCATAGGGGAGTCATGGAGTACTAAGGAAATGTGATTTACGTTGAAGCCACATAAACCTACGTTTAGCAGTATTGCTCTGAATGTTGTCCCACCAGCCGGACAGGATCCTGAACAAGCAAGTTTCTATAGCAGAATCTCACGTTTTGGTAAGGAATAGTGCACACAAAAGAAAATTAGTGAAAAATGTATTCACCCTCAGGCCATTCAAGATGTAGATGTGCTTCTATCTTCATCAGATGTGCAGAAAGGCTAACATACTCACTTGCTCACTTGCAGTGAATGGGTGCCGTCAGAATGAGAGAGTCCAAACAGCTGATAAAAACTCAATAATCCACAAGTAATCCACACAAACTTCAGTGCATCAATGAACATCTTGTGAAGTGAAAAGCTGCATGTTTATAAGAATCAAATCCATCATTAATGCATTTGAACTTTTACGGGATAAAATCATTACCTGATTTAATCCACAAAAATGAGTTTTGTTGGTATGTAAGGTTGATTTGCTTGATTTTAAATGTTACAATTTACAGTTTTTTTAGGTTTGGGAAGGCATATGGTTCACACAAACCTAACACACACACACACCAAACACACACACACACACACACACACAACAACACACACACACACACAAATGCTTTTCTTTTTAAACAGATGTCTTTTCACACACACTCTCTCACATACCAATGTGATATATGAGGAACAGAGCTATCATTCTGGCAGGCTACGCACCCGCAATTTAATTGGAAAACATGGCTCATCATTTAAACAAGACATTCGAAAGGTTTCGCCAGAATGCCAATAAATCACCTTAACTGTCCCATTTTCAGCTCTATCCATTCTTAAAATGTGTCACGTCTGCACAGGTCTCGGCGGTCTTGGCCCCTTCAGCGATATGAAGATCCCATCACACAAAATCCATTAACCCTGAACATGCTCAGCTTTGAGCCTGACAGAAGAATATCAGGGATGATGTGGCCGGATGCGGAGAGCAGAGCAGTGTAAAGAACAGTGAAGGGTAAAGGTCTTAAGGAATATATATAATATATATTATATATAAAGTTCAGTCATGAAACTATAGTGGCGCAGGCTGACGGGTTGTTAACGTAACCGATGATATTTAGAGAGTTAAACGACTTGGCACAAGCTGATTGTTTCATGCTGCATATGTAGCCAATGAGCTTACTGCCTTGCATTTATATGGCTGGCTAGCATTCACAAGAAATTCCTGCAGCGCGCTTTTAAGAGTTTCTCTGAAACCCTCCACCTTCCCCAGCTCCACCTGTAAAGATCTGCTATGGGTTATTTTAAATGCTATTTGTGCAGCAGCAGTATGTCTCAAATACTCACGGCACCGTATCGCCATATGCATTGGCAGTAGCAAGTTCCTGTATTTGCTGCAGCAGCAATAATCTCCAACTACAGCAATAACCAATCAGCAGCAGCAATTCAGCAGCGTAGCAGATATATTCCGCCAAGACCAAATACATTAACGTTGTCATATCCATCACCATGCTAAAATCTTCAGATAGTTGTCATTATAGAAAATTTATCAGCTGTTTGGACTCTCATGCTGATGGCACCCATTCACTTGCAGAGGATCCATTGGTGAGTAAGTGATGTAATGCTACATTTCTCTAAAACTCTTTTGAAGAAACAAACATTCTACATCGGGATGCTGAGGGTGAGTACATTTTCATTTTGGAGTGAACTACTCTTATAATGTTATATTATATATATAATATATAATATATAAATCGGTAGACAACATTTTAGTTGTGTTTTAGAAGTCTTTGAGCTGTATAAGCGTGTTGGGAATTGAACAAATCAGACCACCAAGGTGCATAAAAATTCCTTATACTTTAGGTGTAAAGAAACAGGATGCCTGTTAGGATGAACCCAGATTATATTATTGCTCTGTAGGTGAAACTCACCAGAGGGAACGGAAGTCTTATTTTCCTCTGTTGCATTTTCAGCTCAGCCACTTGTTTCCAAATGATCCTGTTTTCGTATTGGATCTGATGAATAGTTTGAAACAAAAACTAAAAAATAATCAGTAAGCGTGTTTACAACAGGAGAGGAGATTTAAACAGGAGCACTGAAATAATATCAACACACAATTGTGGGTAAATAATATTAGTGGGAAATGTGAATATAAGAACGGACGGACCTGACTCTGATAATTGATAGTGGCGGTTCACAATCTGAAGGCATTAGAGAAAAATGCTTCGTTTTGAGATTATATATGAATAATATTATATAGAGAGGAGAGAGAGAAGAGAGAGGGAGAGAAAGAGAAGAAGAGAGAGAGAGTGTAGATACATATAACTTATTAATCTAATAATAATATTATTAATAGTTATAAATCAATTATATATGAATATTTCAGAAATGTCTATAAGTGTTAATATGGTCTGAATGGTAGTTGTTTTAGTTTTTAATGACAGTAGAAGCTGCATAAACATTTAATTACAATATGTGTTTATTTTATAGTTTTAAAAAATGCAATCGTTATGTTCAGATATAAATGTGATTTAATCAAAGATTTAGTTTTTCTGTTAGGACCAACTTAAATATAAGAAATGCAATACGAAAACATATCAGATGTCATGAAATAGTAAAGATTGATTCATATCATCATAAACAATAATGCGCGTGAAAATTGCACTGGAAAAAAAGTAAATGCAATCGAGATGCTATATTTTTTATATTGATTATATTCTATATTTTTTGACAGCAGTTGCTGGGTAAACTTCTGCAAAAGATTTAATATTACATAATATCCTTCTTTTATATTATAATATATAAGTTATTTACAGGTTTAAATTTGATTTTAAGTTACAGGTTTACCGTTTGGTCTCAGCCTTTTGGACCCCAAATACAATAAAACACAACAGTTAATTTGGAGAAATAAGGAAAGAAATCACTAATATTCCCATAAACAGCTGTATTAGGCTACATCAGCTAAGAAACGTCAGAGATGACAAAATATATTTTGTAAAATAAATGTCTGTATATGCATTAGCTTGATGTAGATGAAATAAAAATGAAGGTTCGGGTACAGTTTTAAGGACACAAGAGACACTGAACACAGCATATGTGAACGAAGCTGTGTACGCCTGATTTTTCTGCTTGAACTCTGACATGCTTGACACACGTTCTTGTTTCTTCCTCCTGGGACGGAGGTTTTGAGCACATTAGCTTCTGCAAGCACTCTGAATGTGTTTGTTGCTATGACTACAGGTTGCCTTCCAGCTTTCAGACGTGCACCTTTCAACCTACTGAGACCCACAGCACAACATCAGAGATAAACTCTGTATCATCGCTGAACTGATCAGCTTCTTTTAAGCCAAATGTTCTCGGACTGTAATCTCGAGAGGCTTGTATTTCTGTCCCACGGCTCAGGACAGCTGCCCTCTACAGGCCACAACGATACTAGTTGGGTTTGTGCTCCACAGCTGCGGTTCAGAAGCAGTCCAGAGAGAGGATCGGAGGACATCACGAGGAACAGCTGAGCTCAGGTTTCTTAAAAAAAGAACTAGAACAACACGAGCCTTAAATAAAACAGCTGAATTTTAGAGAAGCCTCTCAGATGTGTGCGTTTCTGCTGAAACACAATGAATGACCAACTGGCCCTAAAGTAACCCTAAACAATTCCATGTTCAGTACAAGTTAAGCTCAGTGTTGATTACCAAGAAACAATTGTGACCATCCCTTATTTACAACAACAACAAAAGGAGGTTATGCTGTTCACTTACAATGTAAGTGAATGGGTTACATTTTTGGCATTATATTATTATTAGAGCAGTTTATGCATTTGAGACAAAACATATCTAACTAATATATATAACGGGGGCATGTTTTTGGAACATTTAAATGTAGAAATATGACATTCATTATTTAATAAAAGCATTTAAATAAAATGTTCTGTTAGAATGTGTGTATTATTTGAGCTTTGAAGTAAATATATTTTTTCATTGCATTTGATGCATTTGCATTTGCAGTCTAAATATACTGTATTTTTTGGGGGAAAAAGTAATGGGGCCAGATCTTGGAGCATTTAAACGCAGAAATATGAAGTATATGATTTTATGAAAGCATTTACAAATAACTCTTCCGTTAAAATGTGTTTATTATTTGAGCTTTTGTAAATATTATAAATATATCTGAATATACTTTAAATTCAGATATATGAAGCATTTAAATTCAGATATATGAAGTTCAACATTTTATAAAAGTGTTTACATATGAATTCTTCTATTAAAATGTGTGTATTATTTGAGCTTTCTAATAAATAAGTGTATTCATTATTTCATTGCATTTTATATACAGTATATATATATACTGTATTTTCTGGGGAAATGTGAATGGGGCCATTTTTTGAGCATTTAAATGCAGAAATATGAAGTTCATAATTTTATAAAAATAAATATTTTGTTTTGTTAAAATGTGTTTATTATTTGAACTTTGAATTACATATATTTATTATTCATTATTTCATTGCATTTGTTACAAAATATACTGTATTTTCTACAGTAGAAATATACACTGTGCCAACTTTTTTGGAATATTTAAATGCAGAAATATGAAGTTCATAATTTTATAAATGCATTTACATTAACTTTTCTGTTAAGATGTGTCTATTATTTGAGTTTTGAAGCTGTTCTCATCAATTTTACATTCATTACATTCGTTTTTGGCATCACAATGCCATGGCAACAAAGTTGGCATTGGAAATAATGTTAACACCAAAAAGGTTAGTATGTGTTTTTTTCATGCTAAAATGATAATAACATGCATAATATACATTTTGTGACTATACTACTGAAACTGAGTATTTTAATGTGTAATCGTTGACTTCTATTCATTTCCATTGTAAGTAACTTACTGGAACCCAGATTTCTGCTTTTCTTAAGGGGTGGTTGATTGTGCTTTCACCTTTTTTAACTTAGTAGTGGTAATGTTGCGTTTGGCATAAACAAATATCTGCAAAAGTTACGAAGTGAACGTTCATGCAAACGGACGAATCGTCTTTAAAATCTGTGGCTTATGCCTACAAAACGGCTGCTGGTAGGGACTACAACGAGTTCTTCCCGGGTTATTGACTCCAACCCAGATAAACCCCCACCCGCGGGAGAAAAGACAGCATAGGGGCGAGGCCATGCTGCGCTTTGCTCTTAGAGAAGAGGACGAGAAACTAGAGGGGCAGTAAAAATCTATTCATACATTTAAAAAAACATGGTTCTAAACAGTACCAGAAAAGGGTTCTTCGGCTTGTAACAATAGCAGAACCATTTTTTTAGTGCTAAATAGAACCTTTTTATAGGGTTCCATATAGAACCATGCTTAAAAAATGCCATATAGGACCTTAATGGTTTTATAAATAACCTTTTTAATTATAGTATTTCATTAATATTAGCATGTGAATATAATTTAATATTAGTATTATTTGTATATATTATTATTAATATTGTTTTTACCCCTCTATCTGACTGGTCTTATAATATCTTGAAGTGTCACTTAGGGTTTTACATAAAATCAACAACAAAAACGTGTCAATTAGGTACTTTTTTAATGACGTGAAATTGTAGCAAAAATTACAACAACAGTTAATAGCAGAATACATTAATGAATGACAATGGACATTAAACATAAATAAATGCTTAAAGAAATAAAACAAAATAGAACATAAAATAGTGTATTGAAGACCAAGCTCCAGTGAAATATCTTCATAATCCTCTATGATGCCTGGAAGTCCATCATTATGTGTATTTGGGTGTGACTGAGTGGCAGTTTCTCTCTGCATAGGATGAGGCTGTGGGATGTGATGCATCTGAAATACACAATTGAGTTTAGATATACAGTTTGTCTCCTTTCATTTGTTTATGTGAAAACAAATGATTATGAAGGCCAAAAGTAGTATGTGAGAACTTCACAATGTTAAAAGGAAAAAGTAATATAAAGTAATGGATAGCTGGGTGTGTTTATGCATAAACCCTAGTAATAAAAAATAGCAACAATGCACCAAACTAACTAACACCATCTAACAAAATGGACCAAAAATTCAATATCTTTGTTACTTAGTGAAGAAGAGGAGAGTATCCTTAACTGAACAGAGCTGGTCACACTTAAATGTTCTCTTAAACTAAAAAGAGAAAAGACATAGGAAAACCAATTAGCATTTGAAATATATAATTTATAGACATTTTAAGAAAAAAAATATTTACCTGTTGAGAGTGTGCTTGACAGTCTGTGTAGTTGGATGGCTGAAGTCCAAAAAATCAGTAATGAGGATGCGCGTGCAGTTGCCGTATTGTATTAAAGTTTTAATCAGGATAAAACTGTGTATTAAAAGCTAACTTAAGCAGTAGCGTTTACAAATAACAGCGTATCTAAATGTATGAGACAGCAACAAACAAAAACATAGGCCTACCATAAAAAGCCGTGCTTGCACAGGTTCTGCACGATCCTCTTCAATAATATCCTCTGCTTCTCAATCGGGCTCAAACTGATAAGAGATATTAACGGTAACATTGTTTACAATACAACCAGAGCACATGCACTGAGGTGAGGGGCGGGACGATTAGACGCGCACTAGAGGCGGTTTAGCCAATCACAACACACCTTAAATCGCCTATTTCTGAGGGAGGGGCTTCAAAAAAGCAGGAAATGATCAGCGCGTTTCTCAGAGAAGGGACAGAGCGTGTGGAATAAAGGTAAATTATGTGAAAAAATAATGCGTAAAAAAAAAAAGCATTAACACATGTTAGACTGCACCCCATAAACACAAGCAAGCCTAGAAAAAAAACAGTGAACCACCCCTTTAAACATAAGGAGGGACAAATGGAAATTATTTTTGTGGCAATCAACATTATGCCACAAATTCAGTCAATTTAACTTAAATCCAGAATAAGATCTGAGCTGAAAGGTTGTAGGTTGAAATGCCTCAGAGGATAATGAACTTCACCAATTGGTGGGCAATCACTGTTGTTCCATTGTGAAAGACATAAACCCTTACTGTAGTTTTTTTCCCATGCAAACGGGGAAACATTTTTTTCACATTTACATTTAGTCATGTTGAACGCTAAGCTGTTTTCTTCTGTCGTATTAGGGTGAAAAACGTTCAACATATCACTTAACGTTAATATTTTATTTTTTTGAACGTGTTCTCATATGTGTCTTGTGGTTCGCTGCTTCTGTGTTTACACGTCAAGTAGTCTTCAGTTGTATTATTATGAGCCTGTGTGGCACATCAGTGTGGATTGCTAACTAAACCATTAGCCACCCAGTTACAGTATTTGTCAGAAGTCTCGTCAACAGATACACCAAGAGCCTAGGTAAGTGAAAAAAAATGTGAGAACGCCAATTAACCTCTAGTGTTTCATATGGATACTATTTAGTTTGATATATTGAGACGTACAGTAGTACTGTAGATGTACAGTAGTAGTGACAGAAATCTTATAAACACAACACTTTAGTGTACTTTTAAAGAGACTGTTTTTTTTAACGAAAATAATATACTTTAAAAGAATATCATTACGTACTGACTGCACGTAATGCTTTCGAACTCTTAACTGCACGTTATGTGCAATTAAATGAAAGTGTATCTATGGTAATCAAAAGTAGATTTATTGTCATTTTTATTTAAACTTGAATGTCATATATTTAAACATATTTGTAATTTACGCATTTGTAACGATGTTGCAGTTTAATACATTTAAAATATATTAACTTAAATGTAATATTAAATAATTCATTGCTACAGGAAAATGTTAACTGGCCTCTAACTCAAGTACTTTGCATGTGCGTTAATATGTCAGTCAACGACATGGTCATGAAAGTGTATTCTCTTTAAGTGGCGTTTTATTTTATTAATATTTTACCTGCAAGTACAGATTTATTTATTTATTTTGCAATAAAAGGGCACATTCAATACAATTAATCGCTTTTCTTTCCGCCAGGATAATACTGTCCATATCTATCAGGTTGTAATATGCCTTATATAAACCCTTATGTGAACTTTTCTACATTTTTTTCTTTAGTGTCTTTTTCTACAAACCCACATAATCATGACTGCCATGCGAGTGGATGCTAAGGTGGTCATGCTTGGCAAGGAGAGTGTGGGTAAAACCAGTCTGGTGGAGAGATACGTACATCGCCGGTTTCTTGTGGGACCATATCAAAATGTAATTGTGTTAGCATAGCAACCTCTAGAAGTAATTAGTCCTTTAGAAGCAATTGATCATTTTCAGAGGTTGTATGTTCTCGTTAAAGATATTTTTGTGTATGATGTAAGTTTGACTGTCTATCAACAATCTCTAATCGTGTGTCATACTATAAACCAGCTCCACAGGTAAAGCCACCTTCCGCTGAGGTTAATGGATTTTTTACGATGACTTGATATTAGTGATCAACCGATATTGATTTTATAACCGATACCAATTATTTGCGTGTTTATGTGCCCGATAACCGATATGCAGAACCGATATTTATAAAGTAAATAAATGAGTGAAGTCCATATTTCACTTTGGTTTTTCCTCCTTTCAGCCATCTTAAAAAATAAATAAATAAGTGTTTTGAAAAATTACCAGGCTTGCTGTTAAATTAATCTTCTATTACATAAAAAACATTTTATTTAAAGCATTAGCAGCAACACTAATATTAACAATAAGCAAAATAAATGTAGAATGTCTAATGTTTTCAAATGAAGAAAATAAATAAATGAAAGGATTCATATCAACTTCATTTTAAACTACAGTTTTAGTAGGTTTATAAGCTGTTTAATAGACTAAAGAGTGAAGAATAATTCATTGGATAATGTTAATTCACTGAATAATATTCTCTGGAATATTGAAATATAACAAACAAAACATCGTATTTTATTGTATTTCTCAACTGGCATGTTATATCAGAATTACTAATAATGTTTTTGTCGTTCTAGATTATGAAATGTCTGCTGACAGCGCGGTTTATCTATGCATTTACACAGAACTATACTCAAACTGCGATCGCTCACGGAGATAATAAATAATTTCCATAGAGATGTATTTATTTTGATGTTTATTAGCGAAATAATGATTATATAATCCGATATTACAAAACCGATATCCGATTATTGTAAAATGCTTAAATATCGGGAAAAACATCGGTAAATCGCTATATCGGTCGATCTCTACTTGATATGATATTTTTAGCCTTTATGTGTTCATGTGTGTGGTGTTTTTTTAATTAATTGTTTTTGTCTCATTAAGACTATAGGAGCTGCATTTGTTGCGAAAGCCCTCGATGTCGGTGACAAGGTGGTTACTCTGGGAATATGGGTAAGTGTAGTCACTAGGGACTTTATATATGCTGATCAACCACTCATTAGTGACTTCATGTGTTTAATTTTCATCTCAGGACACTGCTGGGTCTGAACGCTATGAAGCTATGAGCAGAATCTATTACAGAGGAGCCCGTGCTGCCATTGTCTGCTATGGTATATCCCTCTCACAGTTTGACGGTCTAGTCTAGCAGTCAGGTGACATTGAGCAAGGAAATGGCTCATGCTTGCTCACTCCGTGTACATTTTACAGTAGTTATGAGTCCTGCTTGGCAGTTCATGTGTTTGGATAAAATAAGTTAATCAGGGGTCCTCGGGGTTCCATGTAAAATATACATAAAAAGTATACAATGTAGCTTTTATGGCTGTCAAATGTAAATGTGCACTTGAGATAATGTTTAATAATATTATTAATAGTATTGTAATAATTATGATTATTCTACAAGTTAAAAAAATTTATATAAAGATGATTATATTTTTTTATACTTTATTCTGTTATTTTTAGTACTTAATATTTTATTATACTACTCTATTTAGTATTTAATAAATATAATAATAATAATCTGCATATCATTTTGTGGAAAAATATATTTTATATAATGTATGTAAAAGCTATTTCTAAATATTTGCTTAGTACAATGGCAATATAAAAATCAATTATTTAGTTTTGGAAACAATTATTTAATTTAGTTGTTATAATATCATACTTAATCTTTTTCTCATACACTGTAAATGTTTTATGTTGTGAAAGGAAGAAAAAGGCTTTTTCTCATACAGCCTGCATTTCTTTTATCAGAAAAAATACAATTAAAAAAACAACAATATTGTTGAAAATTATTACATTTAAAATGACTGCTTTCCCTTTATTTTAAAATGTCATTTATTCCTGTTAAGGTTAAAGCTGGATTTTTAGCAGCCATTGGTCCGGAATTTAAATGTTGTGTAACATTATAAATGTCTTCATTGTCAAGTTTGGTCTATTTAATGCGTCCTTGCTGAATAAAAGAATTGATTTCTTTAAAAAATGAAAAATAAATAATAAAACATTAAATCTTACTGACTCCAAACCTTTGAACAGTAATGTACATGGAAAAAAATCTGAAGAAAATTAGCTCTTCGTAAGTGAAAAAGTTCTATTTTTATCCTAAATTTATGGCTGTTTTTCTCCTTCACACTTAGACTTAACTGACAGCAGCAGTTTCGGAAGGGCCAGGTTCTGGGTGAAGGAGTTACAGAACTGTGAAGAGGTAAAATATACTCACGTCTCACAAAAACACGAGCATCTCTCAAGATTATTCAGCACAACTTTATGGACACATTATTTTATTTTCAGCACTGCAAGATATATTTGTGTGGCACCAAGAGTGACCTCATTGGGGCCGATCGAAGTATGCGGCAAGTAGACTACCATGATGTTCAAGACTTTGCAGATGGTTTGCTGCTTTTGTTTTCTATATGCAATTACTACAAAGCATTTCAATAAAACAACGTTAACTTTTAACATTTACTTTTCTTTGCAGAAATAGGTGCGCAACATTTCGAGACCTCCAGCAAAACAGGAAAAAATGTTGGTAAGTGATGCTTCAGTTTATTTGCTCTATTGAGCACTATTTTTGTGTAACATGCAATTAGATACCGAGAAGTTTCACTTCTTTGTTTTTTGTTTTATACAGATGCGGTGTTTCAGAAAGTGGCAGAAGATTTCAGTAGCTGTGCTTTAGAGTTCATGCAAGGTGAGCTGCAAAGTGAAACTTTAAAAAAGACTTTGATTTTAGACTTTACACCTGGTTATGTGTGTTTCAGGTACAAGGTTCAGTTACTTGTTGATTATCATAAGGATGAAAAGCACCAATGTTTTTTATTTTATTTTTTTTTTTTACAATGAACTAAGTAAACTGCTTGCAAAGAGCGTCTTTGTGAGGAAACAAAGGTGCACCCTTTAGCATTAGTAGCCCATAACCACTCATTTTTATGTGCAAAGATATGCAGGCTTAGAAACATCTGCCTAACCTATGTGGCCTTGAATACCTAATAGTTCAGATTTGCAAAAACAGATGTACACTTATGTTCTCGTGTATTTTCTACAGTATTGATAGAAAAACATTAGCTGCTCTTTTGCTTTGATCAATACTGTTAAATGGTATTTATTCATTTCCAAACATTTTCATCCGCCTTATTTTTAACGTAAGGGCAGGTGTAGCAATTTGTAACTTGAATGTGCAAGGTTTCTGGTGTCATCCACTTTCTGTTATTGTACTTGTACAAAAACAGTCTGTTATGCTGATTTATATTGTAAACTGGTGTTTGATATCGTGTTGTTTTAATATATTATTTTAATGATAAACACACTGGTTTATAGCGCAAATAGTTTTACTGTTTACAGCACTTTCTTATTCTTCTTGTTATTTCCGTATAGCTGCTAATGTATCAGAAGTCTCACACATTTAAAGACAATATCTTACTTCTGCATTGCAAAATAAGGTGGAAAGAAATATTAAGACATTGAATTCTGTATGCATTTAATAACAGTTTCATTTATCATTTTTAGAAATGTAAACAATATTAGAAATAGAATTGATAAAATAATGTGATATTGTTTTTATTTTTGTTGTTATTGTATCCTTACAGAGGATATGGGAGTAGATCTTGGGCAAAAGAAGGACTCTTATTTTGACAACTGCTGCCATAACTGACATATCACTGGAAAAACTGCTGTATAATATGGTCTATTTTGGGATGACTGGAGGCTCACCATGTTTTATACTCCTCAAAGCATCAGCTGGAGTTTTTTGCTCTTTCCTTTTTATTCTTTTATATATATATATATATGTTCTGGTGTGCAGTATTTGATGGGTTTTTGGAATGAACATGAAGGATTCCACTTTTTCCTGTGTTCAAGCAATGAACTTTTTTTTTTTTCTTGAACATGTTTTTTTTCTTTTTCGTATCTGACAACGTTGACTGGGGCAAATATTAACAGTGCATGGCAATCCGTTTTACCAAAAAGAAAAAACACAAAGCAAGCTTTAGGAACAGATGCCATTGCATGGAGGTGATTGTTGCCAATTTTCACAAACAATGCCTTGAGTGATTTATCACCTTTTATAATTTAAAGTGTCTCCATTTTATAGATCTTTTGAGGATGGTAATGCTTACACCCTTCCTTTATCACACTGCACTCATGTATGAACAATTTAGTTTCATATGTCCACACTAAACTGGAGCCATTTGCAGTTTTCACAGATCTGAGACCAGTTCAAACTTTTTTCTCATAATGTTAAAGATTTAGATGTTGATGGGGTGGAAAATTACATGGTCAAAGTAAAAGGCAGTTTCCAATTATTATGTTCTTGAATTGTAATGAAGCTGAAAAGTTGATGTCAGAATGTCAAAAGCTAATTACCGTAGTTCTTGAGTCATTTATAATATCATGGTAAATTTGATATCTGGAAGTATCAACTCCGCAACAACAAAACTGTTTCACACTCAACAAGGTTTCACAACACTTAGTTTGCAGTGTTTGATAATGGAGCCCATAGCTTCCTGTATCGTGTTTGTCCATTATTTGCAGTTGACTGTCTTTACCATGTTCCAAAAGCGAGTCAATGTGCAGCATTTGATGAATGTGATGTTAATGTTTACGGTGTTATTTTTATTATTATTATTTAATTTGGGTAAGATTTTGTGAACTGGGACACTAACTTGTCAGTTGTGAACCATGTTTGTGCGTACTTTGTACATACAGCCTTAGTTCGCTCTCAGTTCATATTGTGCCTGTATTAAATACTGCTCAACGAGGCCTGTAGCTAAAAATATAGTGTGCATATTTTACATGTCAGTCCAGAGAGATCCTGATATTGTTATTTTCACTGGGTGTCCTACAGGAAAGAAGGACAATATTATGTTACTTTGTTACATTTTACTGTGAAATTACATTAAGATTATCACCAAAAAAAAACTGAGCTTGTGATCTTAAACAGCTGTTGCATATACAATTTATTTTTTACCAATTTTGTTTAAATGAATCAAAGCAAAGCAGACCAAGTCATTTAAAAGTGACATCTCTGCCCCCATTTTTACAATATGTAATATAATTCTCTGGTGTCCCCAGAATGTGTCTGGAGTTTCAGCTCAAAATACTCCACAGAAAATGTATTATATCATTTTGAAAATGCCTATTTTGAGTGAAAGCAGAAACACGCTGTTTTTCGGGCCTGTCTCTTTAAATGCAAACGAGCTGCTGCTCCCCACCCTCTTTTCCAGAATAGAGCTGCGCCATTACAGCTCGTACCTGCTAAAAAAACATCTGTTTTGGTTCTGATTATCATGTTTATCGTGCTGAAATCATGCGTTTTTAAACCATATGAGTTTAAACTTCAGATTTAAGGTTTTCTAAGCGCATGCATCCGAAGCACACGGACAGAAAGCGGCTGTCACAGCATGTGAGTACTAAACTAAGTTCTCATTCACACACAAGTTTGTTAAAAACACACATGAGTTACAAAAACAGTCGGTTATGTCTGTGAAGGTAAACAGCTGGGAAATAAATCGCATGTTTATTTTAGATCTGTGTGGCAGCAGCAATATACAGTAGCCTAAATAAATCAATAAATCCACTGCTCTCTTGTCTCCTCTGAGGCTGGGACTCTAAACAGTGTTCTGTGCTCGTCTGTGCAGCCAAAGACAGAACAGTTAGCATGTTTTGCTCAAACTTTCGCCATGGCATTAGAGCTGGTACAACGTTGTTGCTTGCGAAATCAAAATGATGGTGCCATGGGTGGAAACTTACAGATTAAGGGGTGGTAATATTATAATGAGATCCCTTTGCCACGTCACCAAGGGAGTGAAATCAGACTCGCTCGTTTTCTCAGACGCTTGCAGAAAAAGGCTTACCAAAACAAAGTTACTGGGTTAATATTTTTCACGTTTCCTTGGTTGGTAGATGCACCATGGGCCTGATTATAGCACTTAAAACCTGGAAGTCAGATTTTCATGATATGTCACCTTTAAGACTGACAGATATTAGAATGATGCAACATCAAGCGTGTGTGCAGCATGCTTGTTAATACTTTAAATGTATCTTGGAACTTTGAGGGGTAATAACAAATTCAACATTGTGTAAACAACCTAAATTATTATTTTTTTGGGCTACATATATTCATCCGTTGCTGCCTATTCTTGCTTGCCCTCACATATCTAAGTTTTCTTTTATGTATTTATTTATTTTTTGTAATATGAACTCTCTCACCAAAATAATATTACCATTCTGTCTGGACTGGAATTCATTAAATTGATTATAAATATTTTTAATTTATCATGTACATTACCAAAAAACCTTAGTGTGTCCTGTAAGTGTTTGTGGGAACTTTTATCTATTAGAATATATATCTATATATTATATATATATATATATATATACAGGATATAAATGAAAAAAAAAAAAATAGAATATATACACAGTGGGGGAAAAAAAGTATTTAGTCAGCAACCAATTGTGCAAGTTATCCCACTTAAAAAGATGAGAGAGGACTGTAATTTTAATCATAGGTATACCTAAACTATGAGAAACAAAATGAGAAAAAAAAAAAATCCAAAAAATCACATTGTAGGATTTTTAAATAATTTATTTGCAAATTATGGTGGAAAATAAGTATTTGCTCAATAACAAAATTTAATCTCAATACATTGTTATATACCCTTTGTTGGCAATGACAGAGGTCAAACGTTTTCTGTAAGTCTTCACAAGGTTTTCACACACTGTTGCTGGTATTTTGGCCCATTCCTCCATGCAGATCTCCTCTAGAGCAGTAATGTTTTGGGGCTGTCGCTGGGCAACACGGATTTTCAACTCCCTCCAAAGATTTTCTATGGGGTTGAGATCTGGAGACTGGCTAGGCCACTCCAGGACCTTGAAATGCTTCTTACGAAGCCACTCCTTCGTTGCCCGGGCGGTGTGTTTGGGATCATTGTCATGCTGAAAGACCCAGCCACGTTTCATCTTCAATGCCCTTGCTGATGGAAGGAGGTTTTCACTCAAAATCTCACGATACATGGCCCCATTCATTCTTTCATTTACACGGATCAGTCGTCCTGGTCCCTTTGCAGAAAAACAGCCCCAAAGCATGATGTTTCCACCCCCATGCTTCACAGTAGGTATGGTGTTCTTTGGATGCAACTCAGCATTCTTTCTCCTCCAAACACGACAAGTTGAGTTTTTACCAAAAAGTTATATTTTGGTTTCATCTGACCATATGACATTCTCCCAATCCTCTTCTGGATCATCCAGATGCTCTCTAGCAAACTTCAGACGGGCCTGGACATGTACTGGCTTAAGCAGGGGGACACGTCCGGCACTGCAGGATTTGAGTCCCTGGCGGCGCAGTGTGTACTGATGGTAGCCTTTGTTACTTTGGTCCCAGCTCTCTGCAGGTCATTCACTAGGTCCCCCCGTGTGGTTCTGGGATAATTTTGACCCCACGGGGTGAGATCTTGCGTGGAGCCCCAGATCGAGGGAGATTATCAGTGGTCTTGTATGTCTTCCATTTTCTAATAATTGCTCCCACAGTTGTTTTCTTCACACCAAGCTGCTTACCTATTGCAGATTCAGTCTTCCCAGCCTGGTGCAGGTCTACAATTTTGTTTCTGGTGTCCTTTGAAAGCTCTTTGGTCTTGGCCATGGTGGAACTTGGAGTGTGACTGTTTGAGGTTGTGAACAGATGTCTTTTATACTGATAACGAATTCAAACACATTAATACAGGTAACGAGTGGAGGACAGAGGAGAGGAGCCTCTTAAAGAAGAAGTTACAGGTCTGTGAGAGCCAGAAATCTTGCTTGTTTGTAGGTGACCAAATACTTATTTTACCGAGGAATTTACCAATTAATTCTTTAAAAATCCTACAATGTGATTTTCTGGATTTTTTTTTCTCATTTTGTCTCTCATAGTTGAGGTATACCTATGATGAAAATTACAGGCCTCTCGCATCTTTTTAAGTGGGAGAACTTGCACAGTTTGTGGCTGACTAAATACTTTTTTTGCCCCACTATATCCGTATATACAGGTGCATCTCAAAAATTAGAATGTCGTGGAAAAGTTAAAAAATTATTTCAGTAATTCAACTCAAATTGTGAAACTTGTGTATTAAATAAATTAATTGCACACAGACTGAAGTAGTTGAAGTTTTTGGTTCTTTTAATTGTGATGTTTTTGGCTCACATTTAACAAAAACCCATTAATTTACTATCTCAACAAATTATTACTTCATAAGACCAATAAAAAAAAAATTTTTAGGGAATTGTTGGCCTTCTGGAAAGTATGCTAATTTACTGTACATGTACTCAATACTTGGTAGGGGCTCCTTTGCTTTAATTACTGCCTCAATTCGGTGTGGTATGGAGGTGATCAGTTTGTGGCACTGTGAGGTGGTATGGAAGCCCAGGTTTCTTTGACAGTGGCCTCAGCTCATCTGCATTTTTTGGTCTCTTGTTTCTCATTTTCCTATTGACAATACACCATAGATTCTATAGGGTTCAGGTCTGGTGAGTTGCTGGCCAGTCAAGCACACCAACACTATGGTCATTTAACCAAACTTTTGGTGCTTTTGGCAGTGTGGGAGGTGCCAAATCCTGCTGGAAAATGAAATCAGCATCTCGAAAAAGCTGGTCAGCAGAAGGAAGCATGAAGTGTCCAAAATTTCTTGGTAAATGGGTGCAATGACGTTGGTTTTAAAAAAACACAATGGACCAACACAAGCAGACGTCACGGCACCCCAAATCACCACTGACTTCAGAAACTTCACACTGGACTTCAAGCAACTTGGGCTATGAGCTTCTCCACCCTTCCTCCAGCCCCTAGGACCTTGGTTTCCAAATGAAATACAAAACTTGTTCTCATTTGAAAAGAGGACTTTGGACCACTGGGCAACAGTCAGTTCTTCTTCTCCTTAGCCCAGGTAAGATGTCTCTGACGTTGTCTGTGGTTCAGGAGGGACTTAACTAGAGGAATACGACAACTGTAGCCAAAATCCTTGACACATCTGTGTGTGGTGGCACTTGATGCCTTGACCCCAGCCTCAGTCCATTCCTTGTGAAGTTCACTAAAATTCGTGAATCGATTTTGCTTGACAATCCTCAAAAAGCTGCGGTTCTCTCGGTTGGTTGTGCATATTTTCTTCCACACTTTTTCCTTCCACAAAACTTTCTGTTAACATGCTTGGATACAACACTCTGTGAACAGCCAGCTTATTTGGCAATGAATGTTTGTGGCTTACCCTCCTTGTGAGGGTGTCAGTGATTGTCTTCTGGACAACTGTCAGATCAGCAGTCTACACCCATGATTGTGTAGCCTAGTGAATTTCAAAACGGAGAGACCATTTGAAGGCTCAGGAAAACCTTTGCAGGTGTTTTGAGGTGATTAGCTGATTGGCATGTCACCATATTATGGTGGTTGGTGGATATTGTTGGAAGTTTTTTTTTTTGTGATTTTTTTTTTTTGATGTTGATTCTCCGTGTGTTTTTTTGTTTTGTGTTTTTTTTTTGTTTTTTTTTTTGGATTTATTCTTTTGGGTGTTAACTCCCCACCTCTTTTGTTGTTTTTTTTTGTTTTGAGTTGTTTTGTGATTGAATATGGTGCAAATTTGTTGAGATAGTGAATTGATTGGGTTTTTGTTAAATGTGAGCCATAATCATCACGATTAAAAGAACCAAAGAGTTAAACTACTTCCGTCTGTGTGCATTGAATTTATTTAATACACGGGTTTCACAATTTGAGTTGAATTACTGAAATAAATAATTAAATTTTCCACGACATTCTATTTATTGAGATGCACCTGGTATATATATATATCTATATCTATAAATTATTATCAAAAGAAAAGCACAGCCAAGATTTCATAGAAATTAAAGTGAAATTATTAAATGAAATATGAAATGGAATCACATTAGAAACTCACTGCACTTTCAGGATCTTTTGCACGAAGAAAATAAAATTGGTTACAAGATTGTGTCATTGTAACACAAAAAAATTCTCATTACTGTAACAGAAATGAAATCATCCTGTCTGGTTACAACATTTTTCATTATTATGCTTAGGCTTTAAGCTTTTATTATCAGCATATATGCAATTAATGCTACCATTATGTATACTTACATTTGACTATATACTGTTTTTTTTGTGTTACAGTAATGAGAAAGGTCTTTTTTCTGCCTTAATACAGGCTGAAGACAATTGCATGTGGAAATGTGCCTAATTGTCATGCAATTAGTGTTGCAATTCAAAACACTTGAATTATCCTGAAAATATAATTTGTTTTTATTTTGGGATGAAATATCACCCAAGCATTTGTTGACCGTTTTTGTGAGATATACAATTCGACAGTTCTACTCACATTTGATTAATGACAATTAATGTCTGGCAAATGCAATAAATTAACCAAAAAATACAATTCTGGTCAAACTAGAAGGATGGTAGAAACAGCAACAAGTGTGTACTGTTGTTTATTCTGTACAAAGCACTACAGCACAATTAAAGTCTCTTAACAAGGCAACAGATATTTTTTTCCCTTTTGCCTGAATTTTGTCTGAAATATACTGTGGAATGACTCTTAGAGCAGCGTTAAAACTATTAAGTGCAATTATATACATAAATACAGTTTATGAAAAAAAAAAAAGAAATTCTGTTCATCATGAAGAACACTTGAGCAGTTAGATGGGGGTGAGGAAAACAAGCCGAGAAATTTCTGAGTGTAGACATGCAACAAGCCACAATCATTTGTCCCATACATTAGCTTCACAGAAGGCTAGAGGGCTTTTGTTGCCAATAATAGTGTTTTACACTACACGGTTTCAGTTCAAATTGTATGTTGAACATTATTTAAGATATCAGCCTTTATGGAAAATTTAACATGAACTCACTAAACGCCAAAGACTTGACTGGGAGTGTTTATCAGGCTTGCAAAGCCAGTCACCTTCTCCCATATAGATTTAATGTATAAAAATATATACAGCAAGACAGAACAGATCAGCCTTTTGCTTATCGACTGAATGCAGTTAAGGATCTATGGGAAAGTTGCACTTGGTCTCAATGACTGGAAGTTGGACAGATTTCTGTTTGTTTGAAAGTTTTGTAACTGGTTGGATGCCACAAAAAAAAAAACAACACCACACAGTTCATGTTTACAGTCACAGAATAATTTACACCAAAGAATTTTGGGAATATCAGTGGATATGATCAATCAAAACAGTTCCTTTGTGAATTGCATCAAGTTCTGGATTTTCTGCCAGTTTGGCAAAGATTAATTTAAAGACAATTCTGGGAAATTATCTCAAATAAATTATAAGCATACTTGTAAATATTTTGCTCTTGTCTTAACATGTTAGCAGGCAAATTTTGGATTATTATAGAAAAAGTGCTTCAAAATGATAGTCTTCAAGTTATTTAAAAAGTTGGCTAGGATCGAGACACTGACATTTTAATCTTATTAATTACGATCAATTTACGGCACTCTTAAGTCCAAAGTAAACTTCAGTTTTGACGCAAATGCCTAGCTAGAAATTTTCACTTTTGTCTAATATCTGTGCTATTTCTCTCTAGAACCGATAAAAACTCTTTGTACTATTTTAAACTAGGATTGTGTGCATCTCTTAACCCCCTGAAGTCTCCCATATTTCTTTTTCGAAACAATGGGTTAGCCCAATGTTGCCTCATTGTGCACCAAATAGTTAGTAATGTGCAAGCTGAGCATACAGAGTACACACACTTACAAAAATTGGTCTGCACATGTACTATGCTGATGACTAAATTTACATTACACGCACATATAGCCTTCACGTAAAAACCAAAGTATACTTGGGGCTGGCCAAAAAAAGTCTGGATATATACTTAGAATTTTATTATTATTTCAGTGATTAATGTTTCTGGTATGCTATATGTTTGGCAACTATTCTTCCCCCTCAGGACTCTATGGTGGCGAATCTTTCACAATTTGGGCCTATTGAACATTGTCATCCAGAAATATGGACATGGGTACGTCTTTCGACATAGATGTTTAAGAAATAAAAATCTACGCACTGCATCAGTTATGGTTAAAAGAATTGTTGCCAAACATATAACATGCCAGAAACGTCACAGCAATAATTATCCAATCCTAGACTCTTCAGTATTCAGTAACTTTTAGTTTTTTCCTGGTTTGGCCCCAGGGCCCCCCCCCCCACGCGTGTTTATGTTTGCTACACACGGCAAATATACACCCCGAAAACAATTAGCTTTTCGGTCAACATGGTTATAGTCATTTATTACCCTTGTTTGACCCCCCCCCCCCTCCCTCCCCCCCTCTACTGAAGCAAGGCAAGGACCCCCATCAACGGAAATGCCAAGGCGAAAAATCTAGTTCATTCCTAACGACTGATCTTCTTAAGTCTTGATTGTGCTTTTTGGGCCAGGTCCACAATATCTATCTAGTCCCAAAAGGTTAATCGTGTCCTGTACAAAGAGATCCTCCCTGCCGGCGCTATTTAAAATTTATCATCCTAGTGGGCTGTCAGTTTGACACATTTTCGGAGTATATTTACACAATTCAGTTATCCTGTCTCCTTGTCCCTAACGTGTCCCCTTACCCACACGGTATTTCGAAGGTATGTTAAGTTTATTGCGTACAGTTATACTTTGGTGCCTACCTCTAAGTCATCGTTGTATACGAGTGAAAAGTTTCGACCCGTACACACCCACCCACCCCCCCGCCCAACTACCCCAATGCGAAAGTCACGGAGTCGAGGTGGGGAAATACATCTAGTCAATGATTGTATAATGTCCTTGTTGTGCGCCCTTTTTATCATCGGTTAGTTTGGCCATATAATTTTATTCGTTAACCCTATACATCACGGTTTCTGTATGTGTATTAGTTGATTCCTTTCCATATATGCGCTACCATCCGACCCCCCCTCATTTGATAGTCCCCGCACCCCGCCCTTTGCGTCCCACTAATCCATTTCCCTCGCCTTGTCTTCATTAAGACGTGTGTTTCTCTAATGGTCACCATTTATAAAGATAGACTGCGATCCCTTACATTCCTTCTTTGCCTTTGTTCTTTCTCCATAGGGCGAGAGCGAACTTGGTGACCCATCAGGCACGTTCTCCTTAACGGCATATCAAGTGGTGGACCCCCCCCCAACCACCCCTTTGGTCCTGCTGGAGGGGCTAAAGGAGACCTGAGGAGCTGCATCGGGGGGAGATGGAGCCTGCGGGATAGCTGTAGTGTTTAGGATTGTGGATTTGGTATTGGCAGCTCTGATTACGTTTTTAGGGTATGTAGTCATGAGTTCTGGGGGGTGTTCCCGGATCTCACCAGGCTCCAGGGGCTCGGGGCCGCAGGGGTCATGCTCGCTGCATGACAAGCGCCCATCCAGTTTGGATATAAAAAGCATGCCATCTCGATGTTCGACGCAATAGGAGCTAGGGCACATCTCACAGAAGGAAGCTGCTTCCTGCCCACACAAGTCACACTGATGCCAAGGACACTCCCAACGGCCTGAAAGGCAAAGCAAGTTATTCACCGATTATCTTCCCCTCCAGTGAGCTGTTAACAGTGAACGTTCAGATTGGGTTTGTGAATCAGATCAGTTGATTCATTGAAGAGATCTGAGTCACAAATGAATTGGATATCATTTTGTCTTAAATTTACAGTGAATATTAACTTAAAGGGTTAGTTCAGCCAAAAAAATTTAAATTCTGTTATTAATTACCCACCCTCATGTCGTTCCAAACCCACAAGACCTCCGTTCATCTTCGGAACACAAATTTAAGATATTTTGATGAATTCTGAGACCTCTCTGACCCTCCATAGACAGCAAAACAACTGAAACGTTCCTAAGTCCAGAAACGTAGCAAGGAGATCGGTAAAATAATCCATGTGATATCAGGGGTTCAATCGTAATTTTACGAAGCTACGAGAATACTTTTTGTACGCAAAGAAAACAAAAATAACGACTTTATTCAACAATTCGTCTCCTCCGCGTCACCCTGGTGCCATTTTGGAGAGTATCCACTGACACGTAAATCCATGTAAACAGCGTATGCTATTGTTACAGCTGCATCACGCGGCTACGTTGTCAAATCAAAGCGTAAACAATGTAGAAAACGTATCCGCGTGACGCAGCTGACACAAAACAGCATACGCTGTTTGCGTTCAGTAGATATTCTCCAAAATGACACCAGGGTAACTCGGAGGAGACCAATTGTTGAATAAAGTCGTTATTTTTGTTTTCTTTGCATACAAAAAGTATTCTCGTAGCTTCGTAAAATTATGGTTGAACCCCTGATGTCACATGGATAATTTTACCGATCTCCTTGCTACGTTTCTGGACCTTGATTGTGGTAATTACATTGCTGTCTTTGGGAGGGTCAGAGAACTGTCAGAATTCATCAAAAATAATTAATTTGTGTTCCGAAGATGAACGAAGGTTTTATGGGTTTAGAGCGACATGAGGGTGAGTAATTAATGACAGAATTTAAATTTTTGGGTGAACTAACCATTTAAATTTCCTCTCTTCCTCACAGAAAACGGTCATATGATTTCAGAACACATAACGCATGATCATGTATGAACTTCATTTATTATTTCACTAGTGACTTCATGGTCAGTGAATGGTCTGTTTGAGACTACTTCAAGACTGACCTGCGGGTCTCTTGGTGAGATTGAGGCAGTCGGCGTGGTAAACCTTAGGACAGCCTGGCCTCTTGCAGGACACAACCTGTCCTCCATCTCCACAGCTAAAGCACTCGTCTTCCCGCTCCTTGATTACTTCCTGCTGGGATTTACGCTTCATCTGAGACTTCTTCTTCAGCTTACGGCCTTTATCATCTGATGGGGGGTTGTTCTGATAGACACAGAGTTGATGTCTATTTACAAATCACTTAAAGCAGAAAATATTTAGATACCAAAAACGTTTCTGTGAAAAATTACATTACCTTTGAAATTATGAAATATAAATTATACATATTTTTGCTTTCAGTATCTGATAACGGTTAAATGTTTTACTTTATTGTTATTTATATTTCTATAATTTTGCGATAAACAGACTTTTGGTTTTCCCCTGTATTTTTCTTTTAATAATGATAATAACAACAACAACAACAACAACAACATATTTATAATCCCAGAAAAAAATTGGTCAAACCAATTATCAGTCTGTCTTTAGTTATGACATACTGCATAAAAGATAACCCCTGGAGATCATCTCCTTACTTTTGGTCTCACTCCCAGGAATCCACTGCAATTAGATGCACCACACTTGCACACCGTCTTTCCATTGCCCAGACACTCAAGGTTATAGTTGAATGTTAACTCAGTGCCTTGGAAGAAAACATCAGCACTTAAATGTTTTTGCGAAAGTCGTTTAAATGCGAGGCTGTACTACAATGCCTTCTACATAAAAATGAAATTGGACTTACCAGCAGGGATATCTGTAAGCGCAAAAAGCCCAACACGTGTGTCTCCGTTGACCGTCCATTTTTGCGTCTCGCAGTTTGGCTGACAACTGTGGTTCATAAAACGGGCTTCATTTCCCTTGGGCCCGGCATCAATAATTCGATCCTTCCAGGAAATACAAAGCAACATATTAAGTTTCCAATAACAGAAAAATTAAACTAGTGGTGTAATCTCACCTTGTCCAATGTAAGCATGTAGAAATTGCCGATATTGTTCTCCTGAGCATGTTTAATCCGGGCACGACATTCTTCCTCATCAATCACCTCTCCAACATATTCGTTAACAAATCCTCCCTTGGGTTGAGCATTGAAAACAAAGAATTTGTTAGAAAGCAGACTGGACAATCTAAAAGCTATTTACAGTGGGGCAAAAAAGTATTTAGTCAGCCACCAATTGTGCAAGTTCTCCCACTTAAAAAGATGAGAGAGGCCTGTAATTTTCATCATAGGTATACCTCAACTATGAGAGACAAAATAAGAAAAAAAATCCAGAAAAATCACATTGTAGGATTTATTAAAGAATTTATTTGCAAATTATGGAAAATAAGTATTTGGTCAATAACAAACAAGCAAGATTTCTGGCTCTCAAAGACCTGTAACAACTTCTTTAAGAGGCTCCACTGTCCTCCATCGTTACCTGTTATAATGCATCTGTTTGAACTCCTATCAGATAAAAGAGGGGGGGGGGGGGGGGGGGGGGCACTGTCCACAACCTCAAACGTCAACCCCACTCCAAACTCCACAATGGCCAAGACCAAAGAGCTGTCAAAGGACACCAGAAACAAAATTGTAGACCTCCACCAGGCTGGGAAGACTGAATCTGCAATAGGTAAGCAGCTTGGAGTGAAAAAATCAACTGTGGGAGCAATTATTAGAAAATGGAAGACATACAAGACCACTGATAATCTCCCTCGATCTGGGGCTCCACGCAAGATCTCACCCCGTGGGGTCAAAATGATCACAAGAACTGTGAGCAAAAATCCCAGAACCACACGGGGGGACCTAGTGAATGACCTGCAGAGAACTGGGACCAAAGTAACAAAGGCTACCATCAGTAACACACCTCGCTGCCAGGGACTCAAATCCTGCAGTGCCAGACGTGTCCCCCTGCTTAAGCCAGTACATGTCCAGGCCCGTCTGAAGTTTACTAGAGAGCATTTGGATGATCCAGAAGAGGATTGGGAGAATGTCATATGGTCAGATGAAACCAAAATAGAACTTTTTGGTAAAAACTCAACTTGTCGTGTTTGGAGGAGAAAGAATGCTGAGTTGCATCCAAAGAACACCATACCTACTGTGAAGCATGGGTGGAAACATCATGCTTTGGGGCTGTTTTTCTGCAAAGGGACCAGGACGACTGATCCGTGTAAACGAAAGAATGAATGGGGCCATGTATCGTGAGATTTTGAGTGAAAACCTCCTTCCATCAGCAAGGGCATTGAAGATGAAACGTAGCTGGGTCTTTCAGCATGACAATGATACCAAAACACACCGCCCGGGCAACAAAGGAGTGGCTTCGTAAGAAGCATTTCAAGGTCCTGGAGTGGCCTAGCCAGTCTCCAGATCTCAACCCCATAGAAAATCTTTGGAGGGAGTTGAAAATCCGTGTTGCCCAGCGACAGCCCCAAAACATTACTGCTCTAGAGGAGATCTGCATGGAGGAATGGGCCAAAATTCCAGCAACAGTGTGTGAAAACCTTGTGAAGACTTACAGAAAACATTTGACCTCTGTCATTGCCAACAAAGGGTATATAACAAAGTATTGAGATGAAATTTTGTTATTGACCAAATACTTATTTTCCACCATAATTTGCAAATAAATTCTTTAAAAATCCTACAATGTGATTTTCTGATTTTTCTCATTTTGTCTCTCATAGTTGAGGTATAACTATGATGAAAATTACAGGCATTCTCTTTTTAATGGTGAGAACTTGCACAATTGGTGGCTGACTAAATACTTTTTTTCCCCACTGTATATCCAAATCCACACTGGATCTCTGTATATACACACAACACCAATTCCAAAAAAGTTGGGACATTTTGTAAAATGCAGTGAAATTAAGAATTCGTGATTTGTTAATTCCCTTTAACTTTTATTTAATTGACAAAAGTACAAATAAAAGATTTCCAATGTTTTCACTGACCAGCTTAAATGTATTTTGATGTTGATGGCTGCAACACACTCCAAAAAAGTTGGGACAGAGACAAAATAAAAGTGAAAATGTTATAGAATATTCAAGTTAAACGGTTTTGAAACAATCCACAATAAGCAGGTGAATTGGTAATATGTGAGGGGATCATATTTGGGTATAAAAGGAGCATCTTAGTCTTTGCCAGCAAAGCCACTTTGTGCGAAATTTCATGAGATAAGTGTCAAACAAATAGAAAAATCTAATCAAAATTGCAAAAGAATTTAAGCCTTTCACCAACTACAATAAATAATATTATGAAAAGATTCAGGGAATCCAGAGAGATCTCAGTACATGCAGGGCAAGGCAGGAAATCTGACCTTTGAGCCCTCAGATGATATTGCATAAGAAACCATCATGATGTGTTGTATATAGCCACATGTGCTTCGGAGTACTTTAGAAAAGCGGTCTACTGCTGCTGCATTAAGAAATGCAACTTGAATCTCTGTTTCGCAAGGAGAAACCTCTACATCGATTTTATACAGTGATGCTGCCAGGTTCTCTGGGTCAGAGCTCATCTCAGATAGTCAAAACGACAGTGGAAATGTATGCGGCACCTCAGGAACTGCACGCTAGTGGTTTGAGTCTTACCTCTCAGATAGGTTCTTCAAGGGATCTTGGAGAGGTGAGGTGTCCAAGTCACAACATCTAGCTACTGGGGTGCCTCAGGGCTCAGTTCTTGGACCACTTCTCTTCTCTGTCTACATGGCATCGTTAGGTTCTGCCATTCAGAAACATGGCTTTTCATATCACTGCTATGCTGATGACACTCATCTCTACCTCTCATTCCATCCTGATGATCCGACGATAGCTGCTCGCATCTCAGCATGTCTAACAGACATTTCTTGTTGGATGACGGACCATCACCTTCAACTCAACCTGGCTAAGACAGAACTGCTTGTGGTTTCAACAAATCCGGCATATTATTGTTCCATCTCAAAGAGGCACAAAATCATTTTCACAGACTTTTTCATTAACTGTTCACTCCTGGTGGAATGACCTGCCTTTCCCAGTCCTTTCCAATCTTCAAGAAACGACTAAACACATCTATTCCACCTTTATTTGACCCTCTAACTATAACACTTTCTATTCTATTTTAATTCTACTTTATCTATATTTTCTTAACGCAGCATAACGCCCTTTTTATAAAAAAAATAAATAAAAACTAGTTTTCTATTCTATCTACTTGTATTTCTTTGTGTGTATGTATATAGATATTATATATATATATATATATATATACACAAACAACCACCTTGCTAGTGTACGGCGTTAGGCTAAACGCGACCTTTCATTTGACTGATATATTGTTGCTCTTTGTTAGTTTGCTGCTTTTAGTTCCTTCCCCATTTTTTTTTGTAAGTCGCTTTGGATAAAACCGTATGCTAAATGACTAAATGTATGTTGCCCATTTAAGCTTACTCATGGGAAAAACGGACATCATATTCTAGCTCCCAAAGACCAAAGGAACCATCCAGACTTTCACCAGTGTTAGTGAAAGTTCCAGAAATTGAGATGCTTATACGGATGTAATGTTAGTGAAAGTTTGTTTACTTAAGAGGAAAAAAAAAACAAAAAAAAGGTAAAACAGCGACAGGAGGACGTGACAAGGCTGAAAATAATAACAAGGTTGGTAGCACACTTAGCATGTACTTTTATTTAGGAAAAAAAAAAAAAAAATTATTCATATAAAAGTACAACACCAGTGACAGCTGCAAAAGCAAACGTCTGCCAGCTATGGGGGTGACTGGAATATTGCGAAGGTACCATGACAGCGCCATATATTGGGCTTGTACAGAAACTTCATACTGCCATCAAGATACGACTTTCATAGGAAGTCCATGGTTATTAGATCAAGACAATGGCAGGCCTCATTCTGCATGTGCTACAACAGCGTGGTTTCTTAGACACGTGGCTGTGACTGACTAGCAAGCAGATCTGTCTCCTATTGAAAATGTATGGCCCATCATGAAAAGCAGAATCAGACAATAACGACTATGGACTGCGGAGCATCAAAAAAGTTTTGTATCAAATATTGTCAAGATTGGAAAAAATTTTGCAAAACCTTTAACATTTAAAATTAAAATTTGTTTATATTTACAAAATACAATTAAGTTGGTCAGCGACAACATTGGAAATCTTTTCTTAAAGGTTAAAGAAAATTAACAAAAATCACAGATTCTTGATTTTTATTGCAATTTACAAAATGTTTTTTGAAATTGGGGTTGTATATTTTAAGGGGGAGAAGATGGCCAATTGTATAAAAATTCTAATGCTCAATATTAAAAAGTTTGTTTTTTATTTTTAAGGTCTTGTTACTCTAGAAGAGTTATTTTTGTTTATAATTTGTGATGAGGCAAGAGAAGCAAAATATATGATATTGTTGTCAGATTTAGCTTAATAACATGCTAAGCATCAACTGTGAGCGTTAAAGGGATATTCCACCCAAAAATGAATTCCTCACATAATAACCTCATGCTCTCCAAGATGCATGAATTTCTTTCTTCAGATGAACACAAAGTTTTTTTAGGAAAAAAAATAAAAACTGTCACTTCGAAAAACTCACATTCACATGTGAACATGGCAGGAATCTCTACATGCAAAATGATGGGTGTGTGTAAGAAATATAATAATAATATAAAAAAATTTTTTTACCTATAAACTCTCCAGCTAACTGTCATACATGGGCTCAAATGGAGCTTTATGGACCTCTCATGAACTCGTGCATGACAGTTGGCTAGAAGCGATGGTTTCTAGTTTAAAAATTCTGGGGGCCCGTACACTTGCATTATATGGACACACAGAGATGGATTATTTTTCTAAAAATAAGTAGTTCATCTGAAGACAAAAAGTCATATACATCTGGGGCAGTGTGAGGATAAGTAAACAATGAGAGAATTTTTTATTTTGAGTGGAGTATCCCTTTAAGATCTGGGTGTGTTGTGCTCCATCTTGCGCACGCATAATTGAGAACACAAGCCCTTCAATGTATACTCTACTGACAGTGAGCGCGGATGGATATGTTTGGCGTGCATGCACTAGCTATTGGACCTTTGTTTTGACTTTTAAATTTTTCTGACTGTTGTTCACACACAAGTCTACACAGTTATAGGAACTAGCTACCAGGGCAGTCCCCTAAGAACTAGGGCCATTTTCCCGGTTGCATTTGCACCACCAGTAGGAATGACAGCATTATTCATTTAGGTGAAGCATTCAACAATGTCAACAACTGGAGGATGGAGAAGTGCCTTGACTTCGACACCGTTCCATCGCTGTTTACCAGGTTTGTGGAGTTAGTTAATGGAGTAAGTAAGTGTAAACGTAAAAAAAGTGTAAATGGCGGGTGCCAGTGTTTCATATGGCATGGTGGCTCATATGGTGGTAGTTCCTATTGTGCTGGGTTGAACCCTACTCTAAATCAGGAGCTAATTTAGTCCCCCAAAAGGTGTACCGTTAACTAAAATTTCCAGTTCCTGCAGTGTGAACGCACTAAAAAGCAGATACTTCCACCAATAGTTATATAGTCACTGCTCATGAAAAACATCTGAAATCAGCTCAGGTTTAGGAAAAAAAACTAATATAGACATATTATAAATGACATATATGAATACAAGATGGCGCCGCAAATGGCAGCCAGGACGCTGAGCTCCGCGATTCTTCTATTATTTTTGTTTGTTTGTTCTGTGTTTTGTCATTCTTCTTCTATAAGTTTTACCAGAGACGAACTCCTTAACATTAAGCAGCACATCCCAGACAATATTTTTCCGGTTTTTGATTATTCAGACGTTTTGTTGGACATTCTAGTCCGAGGTACAGCTGTGTTCAAACGCGCGTGCAGACGCAGAAGAGGGAAACGCGCCGGCACCCTGGTGAAGCGCCACGCGCGGCTTTCGGACTGCGCTCCCAAGCATTCATCTTGCGAATATCCGTTCCCTTAAAGGATTAACTTCTCACCCGCACCAACAAGGACTTTTCAAACTCTGCTGCACTGTGCTTCACTGAAACCTGGCTGAGTGAAGCCATTCTGGACAACGCGCTTCATCTGCCGGGCTACCAGCTGTACAGAGCGGATCGCATCGCGGAGTTAACGGGGAAAACCAGAGGTGGTGGATTGTGTTTCTACATCAACGAAAGTTGGTGTTCAGATGTAACAATGCTGAAAAAGGTATGTTGTCCTAACTTGGAGGCACTCATCATAAACTGTAAACCTTTCTACTCGCTGCGGGAGATTTCCTCTTTCATTCTCGTGAATGTGTACGTGCCTCCGGACGCGTGTGTGAGTGCGGCGATGCAACAGCTGGCCAAACAAATAACTGAAATGGAGCAAAGGTACCCAGACTCTATTTTAATCGTTCTTGGAGATTTTAACAAATCAAATATATCTTGTGAAGTGCCAAAATACAAGCAGCACATTACGTGTCCCACCAGAGACGGCAATATATTGGATCACTGTTACACAGCAATAAAGAATGCATATCACTCTGTCCCACGAGCGGCTTTGGGGCTCTCTGATCACGGTTTGGTTCATCTGGTACCGACCTACAGGCAGAAACTGAAATCAGCTAAACCCGTTTTAAGGACTGTCAAAAGATGGACTAATGATGCAGAGCAGGATTTAAAAGTTTGTTTTGACCTCACTGATTGGAGCGTCTTTGAAGCTGCAGCCACCGATCTGGACAAGACAAGACTGAAACTCATATCGTTTCTGTAAGATATGTGCATGCTACAGGACATTCTTATCATTTAATGATAAACCGTGGTTTACTGGAAAACTCAAGCAGCTTTGTCACGCCAAAGAGGATGCTTACAGAAGTGGGGATAAAATCTTGTATAACCAGGCCAGGAACAGACTAACAAAGGAGATCAGAGTGGCTAAGAAAAACTAATCAGAAAAGAGCTGTCAGGCAAAACAGCCAGAATCGTACGGAATGGTTCTGAGGAACATCACCATGTACAAGACACCACCCCCACAGCTGGCGGAGAATCAACAACTGGCTGACGATCTGAATGTGTTTTACTGCAGGTTTGAAAAGCCCAGTCTCTCACCCCCCATCCGGTCTGATCTGCACTTCACACCTTCACCTGCCACCCCTGCAACCCCCCTCCCTCCATTCAACCTGTGCTTAAGGTCTGTGTAGAGGATGTGAACCGGGGCTTCAGAAAGCAGAAATCTAGAAAAGCTTCAGGCCCATATGGTGTTTCACCTGCCTGTTTAAAAATCTGCGCTGACCAACTGGCCCCCATCTTCAAACAGATTCATTGGAGATGTGTTGAAGTTCCATGCTGCCTTCCAAACGCTCCACCATCATTCCGGTCCCCAAAAAACCCCAAATCACTGGACTTAATGACTACAGACCTGTGGCTCTAACGTATTTGGTCATGAAGTCTTTTGAAAAACTGTTGCTGGCCCACCTGAAGGACATTACTGGTCCCTTGCTGGATCCTCTTCAGTTTGTTTACAGAGCAAACACAGTCAACATGGGACTGCATTACATCCTGCAACACCTCGACCGACCTGGGAATTACGCAAGGATCCTATTTGTGGACTTCATTTCGGCCTTCAATACCATCATGCCTGAACCTCTCTCAGACGAACTCACACAGCTCTCTGTGCCCACCTACATCTGTCAGTGGATCACCAGCTTCCTGACAGACAGGCAGCAGCTAGTGAGGCTGGGCAAACTCACATCCAGGACTATCGCCATCAGCACTGGCGCCCCCCAGGGACGTGTGCTCTCCCCATTGCTCTTCTCTCTCTACACCAACGACTGCACATCTAAAAAACCCCTCTGTCAAGCTCCTGAAGTTCGCAGAAGACACTACAGGTCATCGGCCTCATTCGGGACGGTGACGAGTCTGCTTACAGACAAGAGGTTGAGCGGCTTGCTGTCTGGTGCAGTCTTAGCAACCTGGAGCTTAACACGCTCAAAATTGTGGCGATGATAGTGGACTTCAGGAGGAACCCCCCCTGCACTCCCTCCACTCACCATCATGGACAGCACTGTGACTGCAGTGGAGTCATTCAGGTTCCTGGGCACCACAATCTATCAGGACCTGAAGTGGGACACTCACATAGACTCCATTGCAAAAAAGGCCCAGCACAGGTTGTACTTCCTACGCCAGCTGAGGAAATTCAACCACAGGAGCTGCTAAAACTGATTCTAATTTGCCATCATTGAGTCTGTGCTGTGTTCATCCATAACTGTCTGGTTCAGCAACCAAATCAGACATCAATAGACTACAACGAACAGTCAGGACTGCTGAGAGGATTACCGGTGCCCCTCTGCCCAGCCTCCAAGACCTTTACATCTCCAGAGTGAGGAAAAGAGCTAAAAAAAAAATCACCTTGGACCCCTCACACACAGCCCACTCTCTCTTCGAACTGTTGCCCTCTGGTCGGCGCTACAGAGCACTGACCACCAGAACAGCCAGGCATAAGTACAGTTTTTCCCCACAGGCTATATTCAGTCTGAACAATTAATCTTTCATAATTATACATCATCCATCACAACTAACAGTTATATTTATATTAAACTGCACACTTTGTAAATAACATATCTGCACACTAATAAATATATCTGTACATTTATCTAAACAATTATATTTTTTCCTATACTTCTATTTCTGTATATAGTACATCATTCAATTTTTATTTTTTATTATATCAGTGTTATATGACATCCCTACTGTGCTATTCCTATGTATGTCTGCACTGTTTGTACTTTCTTCTACACTGGAAGCTCCTGTCGTCAAGTCAAATTCCTTGTGTGTGTAAACATACTTGGTAATAAAGCTCTTCTGATTCGGATTTAAATGCTTTACCTTTTTGATGTCGTGCACACAGCGCAGCCCCCAGCCTCGAGACAACGTTCTGAAGATCTCCACCTGGCAGAACTGTCGTTTGGTGAAGCACTGGTTCTGGCAGCGCTCACCTGCGGGACACACCTGTGGGTGACACTCGTACAGCAGCATTCGGTTGATGCACTCCGAGTCCATACCACAGGGGTTCTCGTCCATCGCTTTGCAGTTGCAGCGTGGAATCTCTGAAAGGTCTGCTGAAATGATCAGCACTTTGCCAATCGGTTTGTTCACCTATGGAATTGACCAAGTTAAGATGTCACTATATAAAGCTAGCGATCAATCTCATAGTGTGTCTCATAGCAGCATGTACCTTAATATGTTTGTATGGTGGAGGTTTCTTGTCATTTAGTCGGTCTTCCTGCAGCTGCCGCAGTTCTTTCTCAGCCTGCAGTTCTTTGAATCTTACTGCAGCTTCTTCCAGTGCTGAACCACATTGAACATTTGGATTTCAGCAATCATTTTTCATTTGAGCACTGACTTCAGCTACACCAAGCAGCATGTAAAAATCATATTTTTACACAAGTTGCCTTCGGGATGCTAGAATGTTGTGAATGGTTGTCAAGGCATTTCTATGCGGTTGGTAAGGAGTTCCAGATGTTGTAGTATGTTTCTATGCAGCTTCTAGGGTGGTTGCACTAAGTCCGATCCCTAGATTGGTTCAGGTCTCTTTTTCAAAGTAAATCCATTGGATTTTATTAGGGATGCATGATATGTCTGTATCATATTGGTTCTCAGCCCATATTGAAGATATCATTTATGGGTATAAGTCACTATTGGATATGTAATTGTACATGCTCATTTCCCTTATTTACGCATTTTATATATCTTTGCTGTCACCTAACTTGGATTCTATTTAACTTTCTTTTATGAAACAATATTTTGAAAAATGTTTTTAGTCTGTAAAATGAAAGTCAATGTTTTGGCTTTGACATTGACTTTTGAGACACTTTAAAATATTTTATTTTCCACCGAAGACTGAAAGTTTTACAGGTTTGGATATGAGGGTGAGTAAATGACGACAATTTTCATTTTTGGATAAATATTCATTTAAAAAGGTAATATTTAGAAGCCTTGAATGTTATTAATAATTTAATAAATTAAACCTTCAGCAAATCTCAAAATGAATATCTAGCTTTCATACTGTACATTACAATTTTGTGATGTTTAAATTGATTTTCCTAAATTGTAGCATTTAAAATGATTGACTTTCTGCTTTCCGTTTTATTTGAAATGCATTTATACAGAATAGTGTAGAACATTAATATGGGCAATAACATGAATGGTCATAATTTTATTTATCGATTTTAACACCAGTTTTGTTCACGGAGCTAAAAATGCTTAGAAAAGCAACAGTGCACTCGCATTACCAATAGCAAAATGAAATCGGTTACAAAAGCTACCTTTCTTATAGGTAGAGTCAACTCCCTTTCCCATTTTCTCTTTACTGTTGGCATCACCCTCCATGTAAGGAAAAACACGGGCTTGGTAAGTCCACAGGTAGTCATTAGAGCCAAAGAAAAGAACCGGGAACTCTCCGACATCATGTCTCATGCGTAGGATATTCTCTGGAATGTCTTTGGGATTGCTAACCTCTGCTGGCCACCATCTATCAAAGAGTACAGCAGAAACTGTTGTGTACAATGATTGTAAAAGCCAGGAATTGATGACATTGGGAAGGAAGTTAAGAGTGGGTTGTGGTTGCTGACCTGTAACGGCCAACTTTCACCCATACTACCTCCTTGTAGTGCGGTTTCTTTCCAGCACGACAGTCGTTGCAGTACCAGCTGCCTTCTGGCATGTCGATGTTCAGACACTCTCTGTGAAACGCCGCAGGACATGACTCACAACACAGCAGACTACCTCCTGTAGAGAGAAGTGAATCCAGTATTTGTAAAGCCATTTAAAATAAATGGTTTATTGCACATAAAATCAGAGGTTCAAATTGTAATGGAAATGTGTCCAAGGCAGCCGAATTAACCTTCGGAGCAGACGAAGCACCAGCTGACGTTGACATGCTCGTGGTTGCGGCAGCCTTTTCTTGGTGTGAAGTGATTGGGACACACTATGTTGCTGTCGGTGAGTGCGACACTCCCAGCAGGTATGCAGTAATCATTGGCATGATATGCCACAGGGCATCTGATACAGCGGGTTAGCTGGCCTGAGACACAAAATACAGGGAATTTCATAATAAAAGCATGCAAATTTAAAATGTGTGATTTAGATGCCGTAACATGTTTGTTAGCATGATATATTGGTACTATATTTGTTATCGGCTTATATATATATATATATTAGGATGCCTAAATTCACTTTTACCATTTAAAATGATTGATTTTAGTGTTATTTTAAAATTAAGACAAAAATGATTTTTGTCCTGATTTGCAGTCTGTAGCAGGTTAGTTAATAGATTTTAGTTACCAAAAGTCATAGTCAGTCTGCAGATTTTACAGAGGATTGTGCAGTGTATGATTGGCACAGACCAAAGATTTTTAATCTTCATACTAGGATTCAATCCAGTTGAAGTTTGATTATTTTGTGCTGATTTTAGAACATCATTTTCTTTTGTCAAGCATCTCCTAGCAATGAGGCACGTTTGACAGTTTTTCTGTGTAACCATTTACAAAGTCTGCATGTGTATGATGCCTAGTGTTTTGAAAACAGTTCAGATTTTTTAAATTGTGTCGTGTACCAATGCTAATAAACACTGCCCCAACAAAAGCAACATCCAAACATTGTTGTCATAAGGTAAATTTCCCTACCAAATCTACAGAAACAAATGTAAATCTGTATTTTCAAATGTTTAAACCTGTAGTAATTAAAAATAACACCTTGCCCACATTTTATGGATGTAATATTACTCACGAAAAATATATTTTTGCCACCAACCTGCTGTTCTCAGATGAAGTTGTTGGATTTTGTTGGGACAGTGTGAACCAGCCTTCATATGTAGCATCACCTGATGTAGAATGTAACTGCTCTAAGCACAACAAACCTTTAGATACAGAGATGGATTGGTAGGGTTTGTGATGAAACACGACAGGCAGGCGTGGAGAGGGCAACGAAAAGCCCGGTTCAGAGGTACTGTGGGTGCATGGCTGGCAGCACACTCCCCATGGTAGAACTTCCCACATCCTGGAAGCATACAGCGCCTGACATCCTCAGCCAGGCTCTTACAAGAAAAGCATGAGTGTATACCTAGTAAAACATTCACAAAACCAGCTGTCAAAGAGCAGTAAAACTGTAAAATTACATCACGATTTTTTTTAATTGTTGAAGTTTGAATTATGAAGCCGGCTCTTACCAGACGTGCATTCCTGACATAAAAATTTCCCTGCAGGAGGCTCGTTCAGGCCAGTGCATTGTCGATGGAACACCCCACAGCATTGCCCTTTGCACAGAAGGAGATCTCCCTGCTTCTCACATGCCTTCGGAAACAGAAGAAACATTTGAGGTGTGTCCTAATATACCTGTCAGACTTGTGTTCCTGTTTTGTTTTGTTTCTATCCTTGTTTTATTTGTGTTTCATTTTTGATTCAGGTGTGTCCCGTCTATTACCTTCGTTTAGTTTAGTATTTAAAGGCATAGTTCACCCAAAAATGAACATTTTATGTTTATCTGCTTACCCCCAGGGCATCTAAGATGTAGGTGACTTTGTTTCTTCAGTAGAACACAAACGAAGATTTTTAAAGTGAAAAAAGTGATGTGGCCAAGTATGGTGACACATACTAGGAATTAGTGCTCTGCATTTAACCCATCCTTAGTGCACACACACAGCAGTGAACACACACACCGTGAACACACCCGAATTTTATATGGGAAAGCATATAGTATTTTGGGGGGAAAAATTTTCAATTTAAAATGCAATATTCAAAATGGCAACGCAATATTCAAAATGGGATTGTATTTAAATTTACATTTTCCATTACCCATACGTGCAAAGTTTGGTGCAAAAGTGAAATGAAAATTAAATTATATAATTTACATTTGCCATTTTCAACAGTAGTCTTAATATGTAAATTGAATGCAAATTTGAACGCTTTATAAGTTGCAAAGTGAAAATGTATAACACAAATTGATTTGATATGTGTAACATGTCCAAGCAGAAATGGTAGCATAATGATCATTTAAATGCTATTTGTCCTAAATGTATTTAGACTTTTGAAAGCTCAAGACATTCGGTTAGACGTTCGGTTACGTTCGATCGGTCGGTCGGTCGTTCGAACGTTTGATTTTAGCATGGAATACGCTTCATATATTTCTCTGTTAACGCTCCACTTCATCTGCCAGTGAATTCAACGATCTTATCAGATCTCCAGCCGCCATGTTTCGAACGATCCAAACATAACACGCTTCCGCCAGTCCCTGCCTTGAAGCAATGATTGACGGAGGGTGGGCGTGGTCAGCTCGGAATGCATTTTCAAATTGAATTTTGCTACAAATATCCCTCGGCGTCATGATGAAAATGCAATCCTAAGGGTTCTAACTGTTAGTCTAAATGCATTTAGGACAAATAGCATTTAAATGATCATTATGCTACCATTTCTGCTTGGACATGTTACACATATCAAATCAATTTGTGTTATACATTTTCATTTCGCAACTTATAAAGCGTTCAAATTTGCATGCAATTTACATATTAAGACTATACTGTTGGAAATGGCAAATGTAAATTATTTAATTTTCATTTTACTTTTGCACCAAATTTTGCACGTATGGGTAATGGAAAATGTTTTTTTCCATTTTGAATATTGCATTGCCATTTTGCATATTGCATTTTAAATTGAATTTCGCTACCTATATGCTTCCATACATCCGGAGCAGTGGGCAGCCATTTATGCTGCAGCGCCCGCTGCTTTTGATACGGTAAACCACCAGATTCTCCTGTCAACCCTATTGGCAAAGGTCATCTCAGGAACTGCACTCCAGTGGTTTAAGTCTTACCTCTCAGATAGGTCCTTCAATGTGTCTTGGAGAGGTGAGGTGTCCAAGTCACAACTTCTAGCTACTGGGGTGCCTCAGGGCTGAGTGCTTGGTTCACTTCTCTTCTCTGTCTACATGGCAGCACTAGGTTCTGTCATTCAGAAATTTGGCTTTTCATATCACTGCTATGCTGAGGACACTCAACTCTACCTCTCATTCTATCCTGATGATCCGATGATAGCTGCTCACATCTTAGCATGTCTAACAAACATTTCTTGTTGGATGATGGACCATCACCTTCAACTCAACTTGGCTAAGACAGAACTGCTTGTGGTTCCAACAAACCCATCACTTTATCAAAATTTCAACCATCCAGTTGTGCTCATCAACCCTACTCCTTCGCTTCAAAAACAGCTAGAACCTGGCTTTGTGATTGATGCTCAGCGGAATTTCTCAGCCACTTGCTAACACTGCCCTGGGCTCCTGCAGATGTTTCTTAAGGCCTGGACACACCAAGCCGACTTCAAAGAATTAGCGGCGACGAAAGCTGACGGTGTTGTCGCCTCACGTCAGCAGCGTCGGACCTAAAAGCTGCGCTCTAATGCCGGGTTCAGACTACACAATATTTTTGTCGGTCACGATAGTCACTGTGTCAGACTACACGATTTTGACTCCTAAAATCTTGTCGTGTCGTGGACAAGAAACATGTCAGACTACACGTTGCTTCCCGACCCTTCATCGCGTGCCATCTTTAACGACGTGCGTGATGTCATCGAGAAGGCGGAACTAGCGTCTGACTTCTGAAAACAGGAGTGTAAACATTGCTGAAGCGCTTCCGCTATAGTTCGCCAGCTTTTTCTTTCTTTGTTCTGTCGTGGTAGTCCCTGATGACACATCATACAGGCAGGAGTACTGGTTGGCCCCCCCAACATGCTCTAACGAAACCTTCTCCATCTCATAACCAGCCTATCAGCACATCACTCTCTTTCGTTTTGCCATTTTTTTTGAACCTGTTTAATAAACGAGCTTCTGTGCTCCTATTGATCAACAGTCACTAATGTGACAGAAGTCGTCGGGAAAACAATGAAACATGCTAGTCTTTCTTCTGGTCGGGATGTTCGTGAAGCATCTGCAGACGCGGAACTCAGGTTTGTCGTCCACTATGACACACTAACACGAGCTGAAACATTGAATCGTTGTGTCCCCCGCCCATTTGTCTTACGAATCCCCACAACACCCTACGCAAGCAATCGGGGCAAAATTGGGCTAAAAAATCGTGTAAGTCGACCGACATACACCCTCCCAGACTACAAAGGCCGACAGCAACTACCACGTTGGGCGTTCTGCGCATGGCGTGAGAGGAATTAATGTTCTATATCATCATCTATTATAGTATATTTCCGTCATTCAAAAAGAGAAATGTAACATTTAAACAGCCTTCTGTCTGTACTGCCTTCATTTATGTGCTTGTTTTCATTACTTTCACTTTAATTCTCGGGCACTGACTCGTTCGCTAAACTGAACATCCAATCAGAGCTCTCACTCGCGCCGACGGTCCTGACGGCCCCGACGCCGATTCAACATGTTGAATCTGGCAAACTGCCACCGACTTGAGCCCAACGAGATCCGACGAGTGGAACACACCAAACTAGCCCGACCGTCGCTCAGACGTTGGCCAACGGCCTTTATACAACATTAGGTAGATCAGGCCCTTTCTTTCAGAACATGCAACACAACTCCTTGTTCAAGCTCTTGTTCTGTCCAGGATGGACTATTGCAACGCTGTCTTGGAAGGTTTTCCAGCCAGTTCTATCAAACCTCTACAGTTAATCCAAAATGCTGTTGCAAGATTAATCTTTAATGAGCCGAATAGAACGCATGTCACACCTCTGTTCATTAATGTGCACTGGCTACCAGTAGATGGCTCGCATAAAATTCAAGCATTAATGTTTGCCTTCAAAACCACCAATGGCTCTGCTGCACCCCTTTACCTAAATTCATTAATTCAGCTTAATTTCCTCTTAACCAATGGCTCCCGACCCCACCTGCTCTTTGACAAAAATCAATGTGGCTCGCCCAGAATCTCACACCTTCTACCCATGATCTATTACACAAATTAGACAGCAATAGAGACTCAGCAATTCCTTCCTTTGTTTGTAGAGCCTACATAGTCTACATATACCTGTCACAATAAAATAAATTTTTCTGTACCGCCAAAGTGCGTGTTCAGTGCGCGTTATTCAGAGCTGTTCGCGAGAGTCAGAGCAAACCATTGAACGTTTCTATGGTAACTTACAGCTCCACCCCTCAGATTTCGTAGCTTTTGGTAAGAGCGAAAAAGAAAGATTGTTTTTGGAACAGCACAAAAAGTGAAAAGTATGTAAAAAAAATAAAAAAATAAATAAAAGTGGCAGGACTGAAACATATACTTTGTTTGATATGTTTTATACTTTGAAACATTTTGCCGGTTACTTTCGCTTTTTCCGAGCAGCTTTCTGCGGGTGGGACTGTATGAGACAGTAAAGAGCGGGACATTCTCAAACCAAGCCGCGAAACAGAAGTCAATCCACTTCTGATCATCTGGATGTTTTCTGCGCGCGAGGTCAGAGTGGAACACGGACAAGCATAGTAGATTTGTTTTTCGGTGCGCGCCTAAAACGGTAAAACACACGGAGGAGTCAAATGCCTGCAACTGGTGTGTATTCAATAAATATAGGTCAGAACCGTGCCTTATTTTTCACTCACCTCAGTCCTCTTACACACACAGAGAGAGAGTCCTCAGGTTCTAAATCAACCTCACTGTAAAAGCCCTGCACAATTTTTGACGATGTGTTGCATATTTGTGTATTTTAGTTTCCATGGTCCTAATAAAGTTACTATTATTAAAACGTTATTGAAAACACACACACACACATATACATACATATATATTTTTTTTACTTTGGCTTTTTCTGTAAAATGCATTAACCAAAAATAGAAAAATGGCTCTTTGGTCAAAAAAGGTCCCCGACCCCTGCTCTAGAAGCTTGCGTTCTGCAAGTGAACGATGCATTATTGTGCCATCTCAAAGAGGCACAGAATCACTTTCACTGACTTTTTCATCAGTTTTTCATCAGTTTTCAACTGTTCCCTCCTGGTGAAATGACCTGCCCAACTCAATCCGAGCAGCTGAGTCCTCAGCCATCTTCAAAAAACGACTAAAAACACATCTGTTCCATCTTTATTTGACCCTCTAACTCTAGCATTTTCTATTCTATTTTAATTCTACTTTATTTCTTTTTTATTAAAAAAAACACTAGCTTTCAATTTTTTTCTATTCTACTTGTTTTTCTTTGTGTATGTGTGTATATACAGTGGTGTGAAAAATGTTTGCCCCTACTGTTTTTTTTTTTGCATTTTTGTCACACTTTAATGTTTTAGATCTTCAAACAAATTTAAATATTAGTAAAATATAACACAAGTGAACACAACATGCAGTTTTTAAATGAAGGTTTTTATTCTTAAGGGAAAACAAAATCCAAAACTAAATGGCCCTGTGTGAAAAAGTGTTTGCACCCTAAACCTAATAACTGGTTGGGCCACCCTTAGCAACAACAACTGCAATCAAGCGTTTGCGATAACTTGCAATGATCTGTTTACAGTCGCTGTGGAGAATTTTAATATTAGTATACACACACAGTATCTCACAGAAGTGAGTACACTCCTCACATTTTTGTAAATATTATATCTTTTCATGTGACAACACAGAAAAAAATGACACTTTGCTACAATGTAAAGAAGTGAGTGTACATCTTGTATAACAGTGTAAATTTGCTGTCCCCTCAAAATTACTCACACACAGCCATTAATGTCTAAACCGCTGGCCACAAAAGTGAGTAAACCCCTAAGTGAAAATGTCCAAATTGGACCCAAAGTGTCAATATTTTTTCACCATTATTTTCCAGCACTGCCTTACCCCTCTTGGGCATGGAGTTCACCAGAGCTTCACAGGTTGCCACTGGCGTCCACTTCCACTCCTCCATGACGACATCACAAAGCTGGTGGATGTTAGAGACCTTGCGATGCGCATTGTCAGGGTTTTGTCACAGCAGTTTAATAGAGAGAGAGAGACCCAGATGCAGAATGATCAAGGGAGTGAGGTTTATTGACAAGGCAAGGATTAACAGGGCTTATGTGAGAGTCCAAACAGTAGGAAAGGGCAGTCTGCTGGTCCTTGGTCAGACCTGTACAACATCTTGCTGGAGAACAAAGGCGATAGAGCAGCCCCAGTCAATGAGAACACTGGATATCAGGCTGCAGCTTGAGAAACCAGGGCTTGATACTTGGATCTGTAGTGATACCAGTCCAGTCAGATAGCCAGGTTTTGAGAACAGCAGCCAGGAGTGATTCAGGACACAGAACAGGAACAAGCACAAGACATAACACGACACAAGACAAGACCACAAGAGAGAACAAGCAGCAGCAAAATAACACACTGACTACGCACTATGACTAGAATGAAAAGAACAGAGAAACAAATACAAACTGCAAAGAGCAAATGAAACAAAAGAAAGAACTAAAAGGCAAATTCTAGAAATCGATAACTAGAATAAAAACTGGGCAAAGACAAAATCAAAAGAAACCAAACTAGAAGCTTGAGAAAACTAGAGAAAACCAATACAGGAATTAGACTAGAGCAAAATAACAAAAGCAAAGAAACCCTAATATACTTCAAGAGAACTAAATGCAAAGCTAGACTGACTTGGAGTGTAAAATATAACACTACTAATATGACAAGTAGACTGACAAAGAATTACCTTACACGCAATGAACTAACGCAACGAACCAGCAGAGACATGAGGGAAGAGGCACACTATAAATGAGCAGAACACATGAGGAACATGTGGACACAATCAAGTTAACGAGGACTAGACTAGGACTAAACAAGGGGGTGTGGTAGAGGGAAACAAGGGGGCAGGACGAGTGGAGCACATGGCCAACATAAATAAAGTCAAAGCCATGTGCTCAGACACAAGACAAACCAGGAAACGTTAAACAAAGACAGAACAGACATGACCGTCAGGGCAGGACCCTGACACGTCCAATATGCTTTAGGTCTGGACCATTTTTTGTCCAATCATCACCTTTTATCCTCAGCTTCTTTAGCGAAAGGCAGTGCGCTTGAGGTGTTTGGGGTCGTTATCAATGTTGGATACTGCCCTGCGGCCCAGGGTCTTCGAAGGGAGGGATCATGATCTTCTTTAGTATGGCACAGTACATGTTGGCATTCATGGTTCCCTCAATGAACTGTAGCTCCCCAGTGCTGGCAGCACTCATGCAGCCCCAGACCATGACACTCCCACCACCATGCTTGACTGTAGGCAAGACACACTTGTCTTTGTACTCCTCACATGGTTGTCGCCACACACGCTTGACACCTTCTGAACCAAATAAGTTTATCTTGGTATCATCAGTAATCCATGTCCTTGGTCTGCTTGTCTTCAGCAAATTGTTTGTGGGCTTTCTTGTGTATCATCTTTAGAAGAGGCTTCCTTCTGGGACGACAGCCATGCAGACTAATTTGATGCAGTGTGCGGCGTATGGTCTGAGCACTGATAGGCTGACCCCCTAGCCCTTCAACCTCTGCAGAAATGCTGGCAGCACTCATACGTCTATTTCCCAAACACAACCTCTGGATATGATGCTGAACACGTGCACTCAACTTCTTTGGTCGACCATGGCCTGTTCTGAGTGGAACCTGTCCTTTTAAACAGCTGTATGGTCTTGGCCACCATGCTGCAGTTCAGTTTCAGGGTCTTGGCAATCTTCTTATAGCCTACGTCATCTTTATGTAGAGCAACATTTTTTTTTTCAGATCTTCAGAGAGTTCTTTGCCATGAGGTGCCGTGTTGAACTTCCAGTGACCAGTATGAGAGAGTGAGAGCGATAACACCAAATTTAACACACCTGCTCCCCATTCACACCTGAGACCTTGTAACACTAATGAGTCACATGACACCGGGGAGAGAAAATGGCTAATTGGGCCCAATTTGGACATTTTCACTTAGGGGGTGTACTCACTTTTGTGGCCAGCGTTGTTTAGAAAATGAATGGCTGTGTGTTGATTATTTGGAGGGGACAGCAAAATTTTACACTGTTTACAAGCTGGTACACTTACTTTTTACATGTGCAAAGTGCATTTCTTCAAGTTTTGTCACATGAAAAGATATAATAAAATATTTACAAAAATGTGAGGGGTGTACTAGTGTTGCTTTCGTCAACAAAAATTATGTCTAAATATCGTCGTCAACGAACCTTTATCACATGACGAAAACGAGACTAGACGCAATGTAAATGCTGTTCAGTGACGAGGACTATAATTACTGTATATTGCAATCTTGTTGACGAATAAAAACGAGACAAACTGGTTTCCAAAATAAAAACTTGCTAAAATGTCCTTTTCATTGTTCGTTGACAAATTAGACTAAACGAAATGTTATAACGTTCTTTCGTCTCGTGATCGCGTTATTATTATTATTTAGCAGTATTTCTGGTTCCTGTGTCTCACTTCAGGGGCTGCATCAGGTCGCACTGCGCAGACGCAGACGACGTCACTTCTTCAAGCCCCTCTCGCGGCATTATTTAGAACAGTGTTTCCCTAGCGGGGTGCCGCATCTGTCGAGAGCAGGGGTGGCGTGTAAAAAAAATTTTAAAATATTTTTCAATTGCTAAAAGTGTTCAAAAAAGCATCTATTATTATAATATCCATTTCTGATGTCGCCATTAATTAGAGATGCACTGAAATTCCGGCTGCCGAAAATTAGTTCACCGCTCAGGATTCACTTTCACGTGGTGTGACGCTCTGTGTATTATCTCGCTCTATGCTTGTGCGCTCCGCTCAGTCGCTCCACTCGTATACCGTTCATGCTCACCGGAACAGCAAAGTCCACTCAAAAATAAAAAAACATCTATGTAGTACAGTATTGTTTCCGTTTGCAATAACCCTACTGTGCTGTAACAAGATGTGGTATATGGGCAACTCTGGTAACTCTGCCCTCTCATTCATTGATCTGCTAACCGTTATGCTCATGTGTCCTCTGATAATAATAGCTTTCTAGGATTAAACATTATTTGGATAATTGGTAAAAAAAAAACTACTGTTTGTTAGACCTACCCGAAAAACTAAAAAGCAATTTATTTCATTTGTAGGCCTATCGTGATTTTTTTAATTTGTGCTATCGTTATTAATTTCTTTATTTGTTCTTATTTTTTTTACTGACTGCTTACTTGTCATTTTTTTTAATTCAATTCAAAGTTTTAAATCAAGCTATCTTGTGCTACTGCAACAAATTACCCAACTGTAAAATCAAAAATACACTGAGTGAGCAAACTTTGTTTAATTACCATTATAACTAGCTATCTCATAATGTTTACATATGAATAAAAGCCTACATTAAAATCTGTCATATAAATTGGTCTCTTCATTAGAAATTAGCCTACTGATTGCCACCATTGATAGACACATTTTTTTTTATAATATTAAAAATATCTGTATGACATTATATTCTGCAGTTCTTCCCTGTTGTACCGAATATCTATACTTTCCAAAGGGTGCCGCGACTAAAGAAAGGTTGGGAATCACTGATTTAGAAGACGAAAACCAAACAAAGTTAAGTCTGACACAGAGAAAGGGACCGATGGCCGGCCAGCCGGGGTTCGTCTTTATTTAAATGTATGTGTGTGTACTTCTAACATGTTTGGTTGGTAAAATAAATGTTGTAAATTCAAATCAGAGTGTCTTCCGTGTTTGGAATGGATGTATTCTTGAGTCTATAAGGTAACAATAATATAATTAGATAACCTTGTTTGAAATGGGTTTGGCTAAAAGAAAATTTTGGTTTCGTCTATACTACTAGGTACTTATACTATATTGACTGGGTTAAATAGAATTGCATTTCTAAAAAGAGACTAAAATACAATTTTCATTGACTAAAACTAGACTAAATGTCATCAGTTTTCGTCGACTAAAACTAGACTAAAATGCTCAGACATTTAATCGACTAAAACTTGACTAAAATAGCATGGATAATTCTGACTAAAATAGACTAAATGCTCAACTTTTTATTGACTAATCTTGACTAGACAAAAGATATGAACGGGACTAACTAATAAAAACTAAATGACAGCTTCACTACAACGACTACACTAAACGAAAATTACAAACAGGCCCGCCAAAAACAACACTATGGTGTACTCACAGACTTCTGGAGATACGTATATATATATAAACCTTGCTACGTGTACTGTGTTAGGTTAACTGAGACTTGTCATTTGCATTTATATATTGTTGCTCTTTTGTTAGTATTGCTTCTATCGTCCTTATTTGTAAGTCGCTTTGGATAAAAGCGTTGGCAAAATGACTAAATGTAAATGGTGTCTATGTTAATTGTAGTTTGATTGTATGTATTCCTACCTCCTGTGTACGTCTCCAATGTCCAAGAAAAAACAAAAATATAGACAATAAGGTTATATGATAACTATTAATAATGGTAACTGCAAATTCCACACAACAGCTAAAACGATAACGTTATAGAGGAATGATTTCAATTAATTTTTTTAGCTGATGAACACATTATTCATTGACAGCCATACAGAATACACATTATTTTAACGAGCTTAAGCATTTAAAGTGGCAGACAACATATGCATTATCATCTGCACTATAGTTACAGTATGATTACAGTTATCTTTCTTGGTGTGAACAAGTTTTAACACACCTACCTGGCACACATTCTCCTTGAGTAAAGTGTTGCCACCTTTCTCCTCTGAGAGCCTTTTATCCGAGACTCCTTCAAGGGATTTTGAATTTTCTTCTTCAGAACACAAGCCATAACTAGATTCAACCATCTGAACGAAATGCCACATATTCAGGTTAGTTAAATAAGTAAGCATTTAGGAAGGTTGATTCAAATTTTTTTTAATTGAATTATTTGTATTGTGGTACTGAATGCTGCATTTCACTGTGTTCTTAGAAATCAGATTTATTTGTTTTTTTAATCAAAAAAATGTTTTTTAATTGAACATAATGCTGCACAAGATTGACATGTTAACAGACTATGTGAGAAGCTATGGTAGTTACAGTGGCCACTTTATAACGCACACCTTTCTAACACTTGTGGCCAAAGATGATGTTGTTACAACATCCACCTGTTGATCATGCCTGTGTGTTCTTGCTGCTGTATAATTGGCTGATTAGAAATTTGCATTATGAAGTAGCTGTTTAGGTAATAAAGTGTCTACTAAGAAATAACAGAAGTATAAGACTAGCTCATTTTACTGACCTCTGAACCTGAGCATTTGAGATCGTCTGAACCATCCTCAGCTGATTCTGGGTTAACTGCATCAGGCATTTCAGGGGCAACTTCTGTCTCCATCTCTGTGCTTTTGAGGATTGGGGCAGTTGTTGAGTCGATTGGCTCAAAAGATAGCTTGTTCTTACTTTTCAATGTTTGTTGTCCCATTCCTTCATCTACAACACAATTGAAACACACATTCATTCAAAAGTCAATCAAGGCACCAAATAAAATTGCTGAAAAGACGAAATTACTGTTTACAAAAAATGTTCAGTGGCAGCCTGTCTCAGCTCTTCTGGTACCCCTAAAAAATCCCTGCTTTAGATTTGAGACATCTTGTTTCGAAAAGATTATTTGAGATTCAGGCTTCTTCACATTTCCAACATCAATGGAAGAAAAACTCATGATTTGATATAACTGATGATAATTCACTGATCACAGGCATTATGAAAGCCTCTTCTAATAAGACTTTGACTATTGAACTGATCTTTATCCATATTCACCTGTTGATCAGTGTCAGTTAACGCGTCATTTGGTGGCAATGGTCTCTATGAACAACTTTCACAAAATGGGGTCCTGGAATTGTCTCTGGTTGTCGGCTATGTCTCAAAATATTCTTAACTTTATGATTTTAATAATTTAACAAACACAGTTTTGAAAGCTTTCAATGGTCAAACCTGAATTTGTAGATTGTCCAGATGAGCAAATCTTCTGGGACTTCACCTGTGAATGATAATGCTATAAGCCCAATTTTCCATTCATTAGACTAAACAGTACCACTTTAGTTTAGGGACTAATTCTAACGATTAACTAGTTGCTTATTAGCATGCATATTGCTAGCATATTTATTAGTACTTATAAAGCACATATTAATGCCTTATTCTGCATGACCATATTTTAGATCCATTAATCCAACCCCATACCTAAACTTAACAACTACCTTACTAAATAAGCAGCAGTTAGGAGTTTATTGAGGCAAAAGTAGTAGTTAATAGTTAGTTAATTATGAGAATTTGTCCCCAAACTAAAGTGTGACCAACTAAACAAACTAGACTACAATTGCAAGAAGTATGTTTTTAAAATAGTTATAGTTTAAACAAGTACCTTTCTTTTAGGCACAAGAATTGGTTCAGCTTCAATGGAGCTTTCTAGAATCTTTTTGGAGGGTTTCCGTTGTCTCTTTGTGCTTAGACACACACCATCACCTATTTAAATGATGAAAAATCATTTCTTTTTGACTGTTACGTTTGTTCTTATAAAGATTACTGAATATGGTTAGCCCTAAAAATAAATAAAAAGCAATAAATAGTGGCTCTGGCTTGCAATAGGTCTAAATATGGCCATTGCAAAAACAGAAATGTTAGAGAAATATCAAAGTATTTTCCAAACTTTCATAACATTTGTGATTATGTAAACTTTCCAAAGAGCTACTCACCAGTGGCTAAAGCATTTTGTCCTTGAAGCTCCTCCTTATGACAAATTTCACCACATGGGGATGGGATTGTTTCTGGAAGTGGAGTTAGCGTGTCTACAGACAACACCTGTCTCTCTTGACATGGCGTGGTATTTATTGAAGGAGTGCTCCGAGACAGGTCTTCTGGAGGAAGAGTCTGCAATTCTGGCAGGAGTCTTGACACACATTGTTTTGTCACCTGAGGTTTCTGTATACTTTCGCCAGATGTTTTCTCCACTGGTCCACTGCAGTTGTTGTTTTCAACCTATTCATAAGTTTAAAAAAGTTGCCAGAATGTTAAAATGAATTACAGAATACAAGAAAACTTCCTCATCATCAACTTGATTAGCTAAAATAAACTGAGCTACCTTAGTAAAGGACTCAGGTTTCTTTTTTGCTTTCTTCTTAGTAGAAAACAATTGATCGTATTCCTCTGTCCATTCTATGAGTCTTTTGCTAGGTTTTCTAATACGTTTGCATTCTGTGAAAAGCACAAATATTTTTGAGCCCACTCAAAATTTCACAACTGCACATTATCCTTAGATGATGTTGGCATGGATTACATTGACCTTACCTGTTGTGATGTCATTTTTTTGAGAGTTGCCTTGAGTATTTTCAGATGCATTGATGGTAGTTTCCTTCCCAGGCGCAAAAGGACAAGACTTAATTGTATTACCCACCAAAACATCACAATTTTCTGAGGGTAATTGTTCTGTTTTTTTAATACAAGTACCTTCGACTACATGTAATGCTTTGTTACTGACTTGGCCAAACTTTTGCCAACGCTTTTTGGGCACATTAGCCGAGAACTTGGAGTCTGGTTCTTCTGAGGGCAGGTGGTGCTTAGATATCAGTTTGTCAAATGTGTCTTTCAAGTGGATGTTTGCTGCGATCTCAGTAGTTTTCTTTTTCGAACTATTTTTTTTGCTAGGTCTTTGAGCATTTTTTGACACAGAAGAGGTTAGCTGAATTTCTGGGATCATATTTGTCCCAGACTTCAGTTTCATATTCTGTTTTGATGCAATTTTGCCCAGTTGACATTTTTGTATATCCACGGTGTTTACTGTGGTCATCTCATCCTTTACATCCAGAATCAGTGACGGCTCCTCTTTAATAAGTTCATTTATGGGTAACGGTTCTATTACCAATGCGGTTCCATCTTTATCCCGGCTATCATGCATATCCTTGAGCATCATTAGAAATGTGCTAAACTTATAGTCTTCATCAGGATGAAATGACAAAGGCTGGCCACTGTGATCATTTGTTAGTGATTTGAAGGTTATTTCTTTCATGTTCTCCACATCTTTCATCTTTAAGCACAAAGATGGAGTAGAACTAGAAGATGAATCAGAAGCATGACTCTCTTGCTTGTATTTGGATGAATAAAAGGCAACAGGTGCTTGAGATATCAAAGAAGCTTCATCTTCAGATTTGACTAAATTTGCATCGTCTTTAAAACTCAGAAGATCCGATGATAGCTGGGTGCGTATGTTACTTTTTGAGTCCTCTTTCAGATCGCAGCTTGCTGTAGTTGACATCTTCTGTGAAGGGATATGGTTGTCTACATCTGTTGTTTCTGGCATTGTAACGTCAGAAGAAGACACACAATTTTCTGTTTCGACCTTTGATGCTGACTCTTGGTTTATCAGTTGTTTCTTCATCCACTCTGCCTCCTCCATCGCCTTCAGTGCTCTTGTCATCAGGCGACTACTTGCTGGAAGGCACTTCACTCTCCTATCGAGAGCTTTCTTGGCTTCAGTAGATAGATGTTCAAGTCCAGTGATGTGTTTGTCTTTGGGTTTCATGCTTATGGAATCTGGCATCTTAATTTTACAAGTTACCTTCCCGAAAGAACAGTTCACAGATTTAATTCCAGCACGACTAAGTCCCCCGTTGACCTGACCTTTCCCTGCTTTGCTAAACCAAAGGCCACCCTGGTTCTCCACGTTCTTCTTCACTTCTTTGTCATTTGTAATGGGAAGTTGACTTGAGGTTGAATTTGATTGATTAACAGCGCAGTGCTTTGAAATTTGCTCAGTGCTTTTGGGACATCTGCGGATCTGTGGTACAGAATCAATGTCAGAGTAGGGACTGTCCAAAGTTTCCATAATCTTATCCTTCTCACAATTAAATTCCTCAGATTTTTTAAAATGTGTTGAAGACTTTCTCTGTTTCTTTTTGTTTTTAGACCCCTGATTATGTGGTAAGGTGTTCATGTGGTCTTTTTGTGCAACTGTTCCATTGGTCAGAGGACTAATGTTGGGTAATTCCACAGGCACAGACACTTTGTTTTCTGTGTTATTTGTAGCTCCCCGTTTTCCAAAGGGGACTTGGTATCAGGAGAAGTGCCTCTGCTTCAACCACACTAGCTCTCCAAGAGTTCAGAAACCGCTTGGGTATCTGCAAAGTAACCCAAGAGTAACAATTTCACAAGAGTTTTAAAAAGATGTCACAATATCCATTTAATTGAAAGGACGTTTCAGAAATTACAGAATGTCTGGAGTTTTCGTCTTGTTGGCATCCATTTCCTCTCACCATTGGGAGATTGTTAAACTGATATCCACCCACAAATATATGAGTAGATCGCTCAGGGACCCACGCCTGTTTTTCAGGTTCCCCAAATGTCTTGAGGAAATACTGCCGATTGGTCCTATCTGGTGGCTCTGAAACACAACAAATCCGGAATCGTGGGGGGGTGGGGGGGGTGGGGGTGCATGGTTAGAGGGTTGGGACAACCTCGTTTAAAAAACCCCCCTAAAGGTTGTGGGTTCGAGTCTCGTACCGGCAGGGATTGTAGGTGGGGGGAGTGAATGTACAGCACTCTCTCCCACCTCCAATACCACGACAGAGGTTACCTTGAGCACGAAAACCCAAACCGGAAAACAGAAACCCAAACTGCTCCCCGGGCACCGCAGCATAAATGGCTGTCCACTGCTCCATGTGTGTGTTCATGGTGTGTGTGTGTTCACTGCTGTGTGTTTGCACTTTGGATGGGTTAAATGCAGAGCACTAATTCCAAGTATGGGTCCCCATACTTGGCCACATGTCACTTTTATGTATTTTGGGGTGGATTATGTGAAAAAAAAGCCACTGAAAATGTTGTGAATCTGGTTCATGAAGTTAGAAATGTGTGTTCTGTGGTTTTGTCTTCTGTGATTGTATATTTACCTTTAATTCTGTGGTAAACTCCCTCAACTGGGTGAACAGTCACCTGACATGGCCACCATGGTCTACGGTTGAATTTAGCCCATATTACTTCACCCTCCAAATATTTCACTGGTGGTGGAGTCTTTGTTTTCATTTTTTTTGTCTGCTGGTAGACATCATATATGAATGAGAATAATTTACAGCTGAATAGTTTCAGTATCACCTAAAAAAACATTTTTCATAAAATATTCAATATGATCCATTCTCTCCCCAAGCATAAGAACAGTTTCGAAATTGTAATTATTATGAAAATGTAAATTATTATGAAAATTCAGTTTCTAAGATTTTACATGTTCCTCGTTTTAAAAGCTAGTGCCACAGTTGACAGTAGTATGAAGAGATATCTAAACAATATTTGTAGTGGTTTGATGTTGGGGATGGTGGGACAGAACCAGCACTTGCCATTATAATCCCAGCAGGCCTGCTCACAAGAGAAGAAAGCCCACAATCACTTGTAGACTTTTCTTCAAATACAGCTTCTTGCCCCAGAAATGAGCGACCCTTTGAAATTTTGCTTTTAGGCTTGACATCCAATTTTGTTGAGCCACACAAGGCTCTTTCCAGTTGAGATCCAGTCTCTGGATCCATAACTTCATCCTCGTCCTCATCTTCAAACAGAATTGACTCAAAGTGCAGTCCATTTGCAAACGGACTAGATGAGTCCAGACTAAAATCAGGACTGGGTGGGGATGTGCAGCTGTCAGTCAAAGCTGCATCCATTTTGAGACAGACGTGTCAACAACTCAGTCTGGCTACCACGCCCCCATCTGAGTTTCTTGTGTGTGCACTGTCCCATAAGCCTTGTGGGTCCCTGTCAGGCAGAGGCAGGTCCTAAATCCCAAAGGTCAGATCGTTAAGGCTTCTCTACGGACGTTAAGTGAGTAAGCTTTTGCTCTTAGACTTTAACCCTTAGACAGATGAGACAGGAAGGGCCAGTGTTAAAGCCAAGTGTCTGTCTTCTGGTTGGTGATGTTTTCCATGTACTTTCAAGTGGATCAGGCACCTGTGGACAGGTACAGTTACTAAGAGTATGCACATGTGGGTGAATCATAATGGCACTGATTCCTACCTGAAAAACAAATGTGTGTATACAGATAAACATTCACTTCATCTATGTGTGTAAAAAACAATTAGAGAGTCATAGAGAGCATAACAATTCTAAAATGAATGCTGATAACAATACACACCACTAGTCAAAGTTTTCACTTGTCTGAAAACATCTTAAAAATGAATTTAGATTGAAAGGCTTACAGTATGCTTAAATGCTTGAAATTAGATCAGCAGACAAATTTGTGCGTGCTTATTTGTGAATTCTTTAAAAAATGTAATCAAAATTTTGAATTGGAATAGGAACTGAAAAGGAATAGCAGTAATAGTAAATGAAAGCTGCCAACAAGTGCCCAGCATAGTTGTTTGCAAGTTTATGCCTTTTAACTACACATACAATATATAATTAATTCTATGTTTATATAATTACATATTTTCACTTATTTAATAATTATTAAGCTGAAAATCTTGGGCTATGTCAGGACTTTGTCTTGGCTATTCCAAAAAACTTACATTCTTCTGCTTTAACCTTTCAATGGTAGACATACTTATGTGTTTAGAGTGGTGGTCTTGCTGCAGAGGAACACTTCATTATTCATCTTTAGGGAATGACATTTCTGGTATAAGCCAGAATTTATATTTCCAACAATGATGGCAAGAAGGGCAAAGCTCCCCAAACCATTATACCGCCACCACTGTGCTATATGGGTGGGATGAGGCTCCCATTATTAAAGTGTTTAGTTTTTGCCAACTGTTCATTAAAACCAAAAAGCTCTATTTTGGACACAAAATATTCTTCAATTAGTCTTCTAGCTCATCCACATGGCCTTTGTAAAATTTCAGACAGGCAGCAATGTTCTTCTTGGTGCAGCAGCAATGTCCTCCCTGACAAACCTTAGCCAATGTCCTGAAGATCTTACCCTGAGGTTCTTTGTGACCTCCTTGAATATCAGTCTATATGTCCAGCTTTTGGAGAGATTTTTGTAATTGTAATGTAAAGAAAGTGCACTTGTATTCTGTGAAGATTTTTGAAACCCCACTCTATAGAAATGTTTTGTAACCCTTTCCAATCACTTCTGACTAGTTTTGCTTAACAAACAAGTGGAATACACAACATAAGTAAATGTAAATATTTGTGTATCATTTATTTAATTGGATCTATTATCTAGTTATATGACTTATACTGAGATCTTTTTTTTTTTTTTTTTTTTTTACAACATTTATGTTGAAATAAAGAAATGTCAACATAAGAACTGTAGCGTGACTGTACGTTCGGCCGGATTAATAACGTACTGCTTACTATTCCTAGTAGGGGCGGTATGGTAAGCGAACATATTCCATAAAACAGGAACGCAGCAATGAAAGCGGGCGCACATATATGACAGAGCAAAGACTGAACTCTGACTCACACAATTCACATGAAGAGGTACAACATGACGAGATACAGTAATGACATACATGTAAAACTGGCAGCGCTGGGCTCATTGTCACGCGTGCTAATCTCATGAATATGTATATGATATTATATGAATAATATCTCTCTCCCGAACAAACATCAGCACGCGTTCACAGAGTTACATCGGTCTTCTACTTAATATTTCGTTATTTTAAAACATACCAGATGTGATGCCTAAGGAGACACCGATGGAATCTTACCATTTACATGTTGGCCAGTGTCACTGATATTGAAAACTCTTCGTTTGTGCGCGTCAAATGACCTTTTTTGTCAAATTGTGAAAGTGGATCAAGAAAATCCCAGCCGCAGCTGCAGTAGTAGGCCAGAGAACCTGAGAACACATTCATACTATCATCACTCTACACCTTCAACATAAAAACACATCAAACACATGCATTAGAACACTCACACAGAGAGGAACCTTTCCAGTGCGCGATGTCTGAGTCACAACCTACCTCTTGGGTTACGATACGGACGTTGTACTTTTCATTTTCAATGATTATGGTTTCCTTGCTGTCGACCTGCCCCTGGTTCTGTTGCAAGCCCGTGACTGTATGTCTATGAACAGCAGCCAATCGGCACAGCAACCCAACCCCCTGTGAGAGGAGCTCTCCTCAACTCCTATGCTCCACTTTAACCCAAAATATATGTATATATTTCATAAAACGCTCAAATGTACGTTTACCATAACATTTGGCGTCTTATTAATACTATTTCCCCACTCACTTGCAAGAAACTGTGCTCTTGTAACGAGCTGACATTTGTGATCTTTTCCTTGTAATCCTCTTCTGAAATAAACCCAAGCATTTAACCCCAACCTGGAAACACTCGGAACCGTATGAAATTACGCGATTTTATTCAAGTTCAGCGCTCTTGCTCATTCAAGATGGAGTCTGCCGTGTGCTGGCACAGGCCACAAAGTGTTAAATTTCGATTTGAAGTAGGACTTTATATATTCAAGAAGTTGTGAGTCGTCTTTCAAAGACGCTTTTTACATTAGAGTTGATCTGCGCGTGAAGACATACGCGTGCGTTCAGCAGTGCTGCGCAGTCAACGATGGCGTGGTATATGTATTTATATATATTGAGAGGATTTTGTGTGACTAATAAACGAGGCATACAAAAATACCGCAAGCAGCGCAGCACAAAGCACTTCATTCGATTCGACATATGAAAATGACATGTGTTGATCCTTATATTATTTGGGCGTCTAAACATGTAAACAGCGCATTTGTTTTTCCTGCTTTGCCGTTTGTTTATTTATTAATTTTTTTCCGAGAGGGAAAATGGAGGAGTCCGACATCATCTCGACGATTGTGGCCGAGTTTAATATCGCGTGAGCGTGTTTTTAATGTTACAAGCTAACAGATTTCGATACCGTCAGCGATAAACATATCTGGTGCCTCACAACATGTCTGTTCCAAACCCTGCATCACTCAAAACCTTGACTTTATAGTCCCGTGAGGTTTATTATAAGGGAGCGCGTGTTTGAGGTTTGGGAACCGTTATCATGTCGACTGACGACGTCGTTAAAGATGTTTCTCGCTAGCACCTCAAAAGGAGATTTGCGAAATATGTCAATATTAGTTAGCGTGGAGCTGAGGGAGAAAGTGTTTGAGCGCTGTCTGTGTGGGCCTGCTGCTTTCCGCTTCGCCTGAACAGCGCCGCACCTGACAGAACATACACCCGAGCTCCAAGTTTTCCATCTCATTTATAATCTATATATAACCTTAATATTCTTTCTCTGTCAATTTTAAAGCGAGCGAATACATATTTCTCAGTCGAATATGGCAGGCTGTACATTTTGGCATAGAAATATTGCACACTGACTGAAATGAATGATTAGGCCTACTCTTTGATATTAATAATTTGGCTATTCTGATTTTTTTTTTGTTGCTTATTGTGTTTAAATTTGAGCAACATTACATATCATTAAAACTGTATGCATTCTTAATTATGACTGTTATAATCATATATAATAAATAAATAGATTTGGTCTAAAAATGAATTAATTCATTAAATATCGATGAAATAAACGTTGAAGAACTTTGGGACACAGTTTCAGTAAAAGAGATGTTATCCTTTTTTCATTTTAAGTGACTTTGGGATTTCATATCTATATTGTTAAATCTATTACTCTGCTTTAAAAATCAACAGTAGCCCTTGCAGTTTTTGTTTACAAGTATTTCATAAATACTCTCTCTCTCTCTCTCTCTCTCTCTATATATATAGTGTCAAATCTCTATTGTGTCTGGAATGGTAAATAAACCTCCATAACAGCACTACACATGCATAGTTAAGTATAGGGCCTTTTAACTCCATTGTACCCTGCCATATGGAACACTGTGTGTGAGGGGTTAAATCCCCCCAAAAAAGCAAAAGTTTTAGTCAAAATTTGATTTATAAAAAAATACAAGATTTAAAGCTGCATAAATTAAAAGGCCAAAAGTGAAAGGTCCATAAAGGCCACAGATGGAACACTTTTTGTAAAGGTAATTTTATTAAAAAAAGTTTTATATATACAGTGGGTACGGAAAGTATTCAGACCCCCTTAAATTTTTCACTCTTTGTTATATTGCAGCCATTTGCTAAAATCATTTAAGTTATTTTTTTTTTCCTCATTAATGTACACACAGCACCCCATATTGACAGAAAAAAACACAGAATTGTTGACATTTTTGCAGATTTATTTAAAAAAGAAAAACTGAAATATCACATGGTCCTAAGTATTCAGACCCTTTGCTCAGTAATTAGTAGAAGCCCCCTTTTGATCTAATACAGCCATGAGTCTTTTTGGGAAAGATGCAACAAGTTTTTCACACCTGGAGTTGGGGATCCTCTGCCATTCCTCCTTGCAGATCCTCTCCAGTTCTGTCAGGTTGGATGGTAAACGTTGGTGGACAGCCATTTTTAGGTCTCTCCAGAGATGCTCAATTGGGTTTAAGTCAGGGCTCTGGCTGGGCCATTCAAGAACAGTCACAGAGTGTTGTGAAGCCACTCCTTCGTTATTTAGCTGTGTGCTTAGGGTCATTGTCTTGTTGGAAGGTAAACCTTCGGCCCAGTCTGAGGTCCTGAGCACTCTGGAGAAGGTTTCCGTCCAGGATATCCCTGTACTTGGCCGCATTATCTTTCCCTCGATTGCAACCAGTCGTCCTGTCCCTGCATCTGAAAAACACCCCCACAGCATGACGCTGCCACCACCATGCTTCACTGTTGGGACTGTATTGGACAGGTGATGAGCAGTGCCTGGTTTTCTCCACACATACCGCTTAGAATTAAGGCCAAAAAGTTCTATCTTGGCCTCATCCAACCAGAGAATCTTATTTCTCACCATCACACAACTCCATGCGGGCTTTCATGTGACTTGCACTGAGGAGAGACTTCCGTCGGACCACTCTGCCATAAAAACCCGACTGGTGGAGGGCTGCAGTGATAGTTGACTTTCTACAACTTTATCCCATTCCCGACTGCATCTCTGGAGCTCAGCAACAGTGATCTTTGTGTTCTTCTTTACCTCTCTCAACAAGGCTCTTCTCCCCCGATAGCTCAGATTGGCCAGACGGCCAGCTCTAGGAAGGGTTCTGGTCGTCCCAAACGTCTTTAAGGATTATGGAGGCCACTGTGCTCTTAGGAACCTTAAGTGCAGCAGAAATATTTTTGTAAACTTGGCCAGATCTGTGCCTTGCCACAAATCTGTCTCTGAGCTCTTCAGGCAGTTCCTTTGACCTAATGATTCTCATTTGCTCTGACATGCACTGTGAGCTGTAATGTCTTATATAGACAGGTGTGTGGTTTCCTAATCAAGTCCAATCAGTATAAACAAACACAGCTGGACTCAAATGAAGGATAGAACCATCTCAAGGATGATCAGAAGAAATGGACAGCACTTGAGTTAAATATATGAGTGTCACAGCTAAGGTTCTGAATACTTAGGACCATGTGATATTTCAGTTTTTCTTTTTTAATAAATCGGCAAAAATGTAAACAATTCTGTGTTTTTCTGTCAATATGGGGTGCTGTGTGTACATTGAGGAAAAAAAAAATACTTAAATGATTTTAGAAAATGGCTGAAATATAAAAAAGAGTGAAAAATTTAAGGGGGTCTGAATACTTCCGTACCCACTGTATATACAGAGGAGCCAACTAGGCACTGTTCATCACCTGTCCAATACAGTCCCAAACAGTGAAGCATGGTGGTGGCAGCAACATGCTGTGGGGGTGTTTTTCAGCTGAAGGGACAGGACGACTGGTTGCAATCGAGGGAAAAGATGAATGCAGCCAAGTACAGGGATATCCTGACGAAAACCTTCTCCAGAGTGCTCAGGCCCTCAGACTGGGCCGAAGGTTTACCTAACAAGACAATGACCCTAAGCACACACAGCTAAAATAACGAAGGAGTGGTTTCACAACAACTCTGTGACTGTTCTTGAATGGCCCAGCAAGAGCCCCGACTTAAACCCAATTGAGCATCTCTGAAGAGACCTAAAAATGGCTGTCCACCAACATTTACATCCAACCTGACAGAACTGGAGAGGATCTGTAAGGAGGAATGGTAGAGGATCCCCAAATCTAGGTGTGAAAAACTTGTTGCATCTTTTCCAAAAAGACTCATGGATGTATTAGATCAAAAGGGTGCTTCTAAATACTGAGCAAAGGGTCTGAATACTTAGAACCATGTGATATTTCAGTTTTTCTTTTGTAATCTGCAAAAATGTCAACAATTCTGTGTGTTTCTGTCAATATGGGGGGCTGTGTGTACATTAATGAGAAAAAAATTTAACTTAAATGATTTTAGCAAACGGCTGCAATATAACAAAGAGTGAAAAATCTAAGGGGGTCTGAATACTGTCAGTACCTGTACATAAAAAAAAAAAAAAAAAAAAAAAAAAATTAATATCTTATATAATAAATAAAAAACAATCCAAAACTGTAAGAATGTGAGTTTTTGCAAATGTATAAAAACACTAATATATTCTGCCTGTTAATGCATAATGCATACTTTTGAAATTCATAAATAACTTATAAATTATCTTGTCTTTTTGCCTCATAATTGTCTTACTGTTTATATTGCTCTTTTCAGATAAATTAATATCACGCTTTTAGTATTTCTCAAGCCTAAAATGCACATTGTTTCTTTACTCCCCTGTGGTGCGTTCAGTTTTGTCTTGACCTATTACCCTTTATTAGCTTACAAGACTTATGTTGATTTTGTATTTATTTATTTATTGTTGTAGACTCATTTAGTGTATGAACAAAATAAATCAGAACCTGGATATTTCACTTTCGCAAAATGCATTTAAATAATTTTCATCTGATAAATACAACAAAAAGTGAATCCAATAACTGATATTAATAAGAAATCAGTATTTCATTAGGTTAATTATAAGAAAACAGAATTATTAAACAAAGTTATATGTAAGTGTTATATTTTAATTGAAGGCCTACTTAAAATCTTTACAAACTATCAAATGTAGTAACAATTGTTACTGACAGGGGGCAGTACAATCCAGCAAAATAATTTAAGAAGCCCACTGCCCTGGGCCCTGTCCCAAATGGCACACTTGATAGGAATTTGCATTCGCTCATGCATGTCTATGAAGTCTATGTCACCGTATTGATATATTTCACATTTTATGATTTATGATTTCCCACATCAGTCCGTCCTCTTGCAGTGTCTGTAGTGCAGTGGATTACTTCCAGACAAAATATGTGGCATTGTTACCAAAAATTCTGAGTGACATTTAGAACAGGGCCATGGAGTCTCCTCTCACACTGATGAGAAGGGGCTATCCTACACATAATGCTAGAATAGAGCAGCTGATCTGCTGAAGGTGTCTGGTTGTCACCATCTCTCAAAGAGAGTTCCGGAGTCTGTGTGTAGAAGTCTTTTCCTGTTGTTTGAGATTCCACTCTCCACCCCCGTTGTTCTCCTCCTTAACCTCTGACCCTCGCCATCCCAGCTGACAGCTGTCTTCATTTGTGACAGCTCTCTCCTGCTTTCTATCTGTCTCACACTCTCACTGCTTCTCTCCTTTTCCACATCCTCTCTTACTCAACTTTTTAAACAACGCAGTGTCTTGAATGATAGCACAAATTGGCATGAGTGGTTGAGAAACAAACCTAAATGACTGACTCAAAGTTTTATTGTACATCCTGTATAAACAAAGACTGTAGATTTACAGCACAAAGGCTTACAGAAACCTAATGCACAGCAAACTGTTCACTTCTGTGCAGAGGAATGGAAACGCCACAGCTTAATCCTGGTTTTAAACCAAAAACGACATAGTTAACAATTCATTTCAAGTTTAGACCTGTAATTTGACTTCATGTGGATGAGGAAATTATATTTTGCATGCTACACTTGAGCCAACTGACTGTGACGAATGACATCTTAAGCTCATCTTGAGTAGGGTTATGTCCTGTCTTGTGTTTGGTTATGATTCAGAGTGAGTTTCAAACTGTTGCCATGTGTGGAATCGCATGCTGGCAGAAAGTTATTCTCTCCACTAGATGGAGTCAATCACTCTTTAGATGATGTGCAAAGATCATTCTGCAGTGAATACTGATTATTATTTATAAGCATTCAAAGGCATATCCATTTTATTTATACATTCTTTCATGGAGTTTGCTTGGCTCTTCTCTAAACTCAGTCCGCCCCCTCTCTCTTGGTTGGTGTTATTAACTTAGACAAGCTTTACAAAACATCCCATAGGAGCAAACTGGAGATTTCTGTGAAAAATATTTTTTTAGTAAAATAAGCTCATAAAGTGGTAAAATTGTTGGATATTATTCATACATGGGATAGAATGAATTGTCGTGATTTTTTCCCACCTAAACAGCTTGCTATTTGAGAACAGTCATTTACTGGTTATTTTGAGTCTCTTCTTCTCATCATGGCTGCATTTTTTTTAATCAGAAAAACAGTAATATTGTGAAATATTATTGCAAGTTAACATATTGTTTTTTATTTTAATATACTTTAAAATATAATGTATTCCTGTGATGCGAAGCTGAATTTTCATCAGCCAATACTCCAGTCTTCTGTGTCACATGATCCTTCAGAAATCATTCTAATATGCTGATTTAATATCAATATTGGAAACAGTTTTTCTGCTTAATATTTTTTTGAAACCTGTGTTTCTTTTTTTCAGGATTCTTAGATAAAAAAAGTTAAAAAGAACAGCATTATTCAAAATAGAAATCTTTTCTAACAATACACTACTGTTCAAAAATTTGGGGGTCAGTATTTAGTTTTTATTTTTTATTTTTTAAAGAAATTAATGCTTTTATTAAACAAGGATGCATTAAACTGATCAAAAATGATAGTAAAGACATTTATAATGTTATAAAAGATTTTTATTTCAAATAAATGCTGTTTTTTTTATTCATCAAATAATCCTGAAAAAGGTATCACAGTTTCCAAAAAAATATTAAGCAGCACAACTAAGTTTCCAACGTGATATTAAGTTCATCATTTAAATGATTTATGAGGATCGATGTGAACACTGAAGACTGAAGGAATATGATAAAAAAAAATTCAACTTTGCATCACCAGAAATACATTTTATTTTAAAGTTATGAAATAGAAAACCATTATTTTAAATCGTAATAATATTTTACAATATTACTGTTTTTTTCTGTATTTTTGGTCAAATGATACGAAGAGATTCTGTAAAACACATTAAAAATGGACTGATCCCACATTTGAACCGCAATTTTGTTGTGTGTGTTGTGTGTGTGTGTGTGTTTGTGTGTATATATATATATATATATTCAAATTGAATTTAAAACCATTCAAATGCAGATATCCTCTATATAGACTTACATTAGAAATAAGCTAATTTTGGGTGGATGGCAACAGTTGCCAAGGTAGGATTGATCAGAAATGTTTAAAAGGTAAGGTATAGCGAAAGTTCATTTTTGGTAGCAAAATCTAAATTTTTATTGGTTCATGTTACACCATATTGTTCATACCTTTTAAACATACTGATTCAACACTTAGCATATAGAGTTAATTCAATTGTAAGACACATAGAAATAAAAACATAACTGTTCTTGACTGCGTCCCGCTCACACTAGAGTACACTTCTGTTCTCATCACTCAAGCACTTGTCCATCAATAAAATGGGCCTGTAGCTGAATGCCAAACAAGGCACAAAACCACACAACCGTCTTGATGAACCAACTCCCGCTTCCTGTCATGGGAGACCATTAAAAAAATTTCATTTCAATTACCCCCATTCTGTGCTATCCAGAGCCAGGGTCTTTCATTATGGACACTGACTTGCGCACATGCACACACATAAAAAATGCGGTGAAAAGAAGAGGAAGTCTTTAGGACTTTCAAAGCACCATTGGCGGGGAAAGCCTCTTGTGCCCAGAGAATGGGAGCAAGATGAATAACACGCACAGGGAAACAGCCATCTAACACAAAGTGAACTGGAGTAGTCCATTCTAGTCGGGCGAGAGGGTCGACTTCTTCAGGGAGCGTGAGGTGCGGGGGGAACCCGGGGGTCCTCAGGAGCCCAGGACCTGTTCTTAATGAGAAATTCCTGGGGATTTGGAGGGGCGCAGAGGTCTTCATTTTCTCACTGCGCCCACAGGCTCCTGGAAATGGGAGGTGTGGGCTTCTTTTGAGTATCTGTGGGGTGAAGGAGGGGAGTGCTATTGAGATGAGGGTGGGTTGGGGGTGGAGGTATGTGGTGAGATTATGTATATGAGCTTGGGGCTTTTTGAGAAGGTGGAGGTGTCCCTCTGAGAGCTAATTCTCAGAGTGTCTAATTAAAAGAATAAGCACGAAAGATGAGGAACGTCATGTGCAGCTGGGCTGCCAGGAGCTGGGCTAAGAGGCCCCGGGGCTCCTTACTTACTTACCATACAGCGTTGAGAGCATCTTGGCCTGAGCTCCAAATCGGAGGGGCCGGACATTGTCTGAGGACAACTGCGGAGCTCCTGCTCGGACCAAGTACAAACAAACCCCACTGGGCGGCTGACGGCTGTTAAAATCTGGGGATGGAGTCCCCCTTTGGGACTCTGGCCCTGAAGGGCCTCTGCATGTGGGATGAAGCCAAGCAGTTAGAGCCAGGACACAAAGCCCAACATGGGGCATGCCACAAAAATTAGCTGGAGACTCACGGCTTTGGGCAATTCACATCTTTACAGAAATCTCTTCATAGAGTGTATTTGCAGATTTTAGTAGAGTTTAGCACCGTAGGGGGTGAAAGATGCCGGGCTAATGTAATGACTATTTGTTGGATTTTGAGATGCAAACCCACTTATAAAAACCATCTTTATTCTTTATGTCCAGTTTGGGCTGTTATTTCAACATTCATGTCTCAGTCCCTGTATTTTAGCAAAACTGCTAGCTCTGAGAAAAGGTCCAGGAAAACCAGAGATTAGATGTTCTCAGACTTGGTCCTCTTTTAGCTTTGTATGCAGATGAAGGGTATCTGAAGTGTTCCCTTTCCATGTTTAACTATGCATCTTTGAGTTTTTATGTGCGTCAAAGACAGGCTTATAATTCAGAACCCCTAATTTAAAGGGATAGTAAAAATTCTGCCATCATTTTCTCACCCCATTGTCCTTCCAAACTCATATGACTTTCTTCTACAGAACACAAAAGAAGAAATTTTGAAGAATGTTTTTGTCCATATTTATTAGTTAATGTGACCTACTTTCAAGCTCCAAAAAGTACATGAAGTTTGCATGAACTACCTGCGGTGTTGTGTGTCTTCTGAACTGATATATTCACTTTCTATGATCAATAGATTGATGACCAAAATTGCAACATGAACCTCAAACGTCATAAAGTATGACAACCAGTGAGGTTACACTCTTAAAAATAAAGGAGCTTCAAAAGGTTCTTCAAGCGATGCCATAGAAGAACCATTTTTAGTTCCACAAAGAACCATTTAGTCAAAGGTTCTTTAAAGAACCATCACTTTCTAACCTTTTTGTAATCTGAAGAACCTTCTTTCAGATGTTAAAGGTTCTTTATGGAACCATTTAGACAAAATGGTTATTCTATGGCATCGTGAAGCACCTTTATTTTTAAGAGTGTAGGTTTGAAACAAGCATACACAGATCCGTGTGATGTTGAGCAATGTTTAGATTTGATTGGAACTTGAACGTTTTGGACCCCATTGACTTCATGCTACATCAGCTTTTTGTTCCTCAGAAAAACGAAAGCCATATGAGTTTGGAATGACATGAGGGTGAGTAAATGACAACATGTCTGGGTGAACTACCCCTTGGATTCAACTTTACACATTTGCATCAATCATGATATATTTTCTGAGATTCTGTGTCGATGACGTGAACTTTCAATACTCAACACGGCCGAACAAGGCTGACAAGAAAGCTGACCAGAGCAAGTCAATGGTGTGAGTCAATGGAAATGCCTATTGATATGTCTAATCACTCTTATTTGGACGTGCACTTTGCTCTCTCTCAGATCTCAGCTGACCTGGTTCGCCTGAGCTCGGCCCATCTCCAATGTCTGCTCTACAGGCCAGAGCAAAGGGCAGGACAAGACGAAGGTGTCTCGGTAACAGTCTGCCCTGCGGGATGATCTGTTCAACCCCTCTTTTGTAGACAAAAGCCAGAGGTCTCAGTTTGGCCTCTGTACAAAGACACTGTGCTACTCTTGGCAGAACTATAAACATCCTTTCCATTATGTGGGACACTTGCCGTTGGTTAAGGAAGGACTGGAATAAACAACACCAAGATGTTCTTCCTCTCCTAAATCTCATATGTCCAATTAATTAGTTTATTAAGGTGGGGGGAAAAGTGTGCGCCTCCTTTTGGTTGTTTCCAGACAGGTTTAATGTGCACTTAAGGCTGAACAATGGACTGCTCATTCATATGCAAAAGCGAGGTATATGGAGCAAGCCAGTTTTTGTGGGCAATGACTCAGACACCAATTGAGGGGCAGTGGGGCATGACGAGAGGCCCTCCCCGTATCTGCCCGTTGCAGCTCTCTCTGCTCCGAAAATAAGAAAGGGCTGGTCTCCACACAGTGGGATGGAGTGGGGGGGGGGAGGACAAAGAGCACAGCCGTGAAATGGCGCTTGTAAAAGACTGGCACCAGCCCCCTCATTGAGATGTCAATCTGAATCGTGGTTCTGTGGGATGAGGCCTGTCATATAGCTGTTGATGAGACAGTAGAGGGTTTAGGGCTCCTCACTGGTGTGGGTGAACAGGGGCGGGTCACGATCTGATGCTGTTGAGAGCCTCTTCCTTCCCACCGCTTAATCCAAACATGTTTCAGGCTGGTTTATACTTTTATAATTATATTTAATTTTTTGTTTGGTAAGTCATCCTTTGTTTTAATGATAGCAGCACTCAAGCTGCATGTACGTCACAAGTTTGTGTAGAATCCCATAGTCATATTATCCAGCATGATTTGAGAATAATCATCTGACCATCTGACAGCAGAATTTTAATGTTGAAATTACTAATTTTTTAAAATTATATATATATAATATAATTATATATCTATATATATATATAGTATAATATTTAACATTAAAATTTCAATTACTTGTGATATATACATATATTACTTCTATTATTCTACATGTGTCTATTCTTTTCAAACAATGTAAATGTGTATTTACAAGTTTTGATTTTGAATCCTACATTTTTTTTAATATAGTCTCAGACTTTTGACTGTGTTCAAAACATATCTCCTTTAATATATCTCTCACATTTCCATTCCCCCCCCCATTTAATATTTTTGTACCAACTGTTCTCCAAAACATTGTTAAAAATGTGAATGATTATTTTAAGGTTAGAAAGTTAGATAACTGGGCAACATTTAAGAAACTCCTATTCTAAATGAATGTAATTAATTTCTGCTAGTTGATTTTCTATTTCACTGTAGTCATAAAGCATAAATTACATAAGTGATTAATATGTGAGCTCTAAGACAGTTTAATTGCAGCCAGTTCCTTGGAATCACTAGAGTGTGTCAGGACAGTGTGTGTGTGTGTGTGTGTGTGTGTGTGTGTGTGTGTGTGTGTGTGTGTGTTTCTGAGAGCGACAGAGATGTCAGTACACTTGCTTCAAATGAACCCTGATGGACAGAGAGACAAAGAGACTTGTGTGTGTGATTGAGACAGGAGGCGATAAGAATGTTAGACAGAAACAAAAGGAAAAGAGGCCTCAGAAGACCTGCAGAAACAAAGCAAGATTTTATTAGCCTAGCTTTCATGTAAATGTCTTTATTTGTTTAACTTAAAATGCAGCTTTTTACATGCAAATATGCACTTTGTGCGAATTGAGGAAGACGGAGATAAACTGACAGATGAATAATAACTCATACTCAGTGAAAAGGGAAAAGGTCTGTCATCATTATTTCACATATGTTTCATGTCAAATATAAGCAAATTATTCTTATTAAGTCTTATCTTATAAAGTATAATTTCCACATCACCAAATGAAGCAACAAAAAATGTACAGAACTGTTTCCAAACAGGTTTCTTGAACACTCTCTCTGTCTGCCATTTGCTCAGACAAACAAATAGCCCTGGCCCAAAGTCACACCTTTGGTCGGGTTGCTTAGGACACTTAAACAAACACAACATATTTCAGCACTGCAGTGCTACACGTTTTCAGAGAAATCAGCTTATTAAAGGCTTATTTAACCAAAAATAGTGTGACTTTGGCTTTTAATATTTACTTAAATTCATAAATGCAGAAGCAGCAGTAGACTATGCTTATACTCTGAGTTTCTGAATACACCTCTGGAGAAGGTGGTGATTGTTAGTGTTCCTGTTGGTGATCTTGTGTATACGGATCATTCCATATAAATTGCATATTAATATATATATAATATTATATATATATATATATATACACCATATAGATATATACTATATTTAAAAAAAAATTATAAATTTTTTTTTTTTGTTGCAGAAGAACAGATTTTGTAAATTTCAGTTATGCTACTTTTGTTGGATTTGGTCACTTTATTTTGAAATCTTACATGAAACCATTCTTTTTAATGAAGTCTACTTTAGTTAACTGTAATGTAAAGACCATAGAAAACTTAGTTTTGCAATATTACTTAATTACTTTAACACAATTAATTTACTCAGATTACAGGTTTCCCTTTGCTGCTGATCTGAAAACAGTTTTGCAGCATGTCTTTTGATGGTCAAGGTTTAGACTATGGTGGGAAGACAGTGTTCTAGGCCGCACAAAAGGGCAATGTCAATCTCACCATTCTCACAACCTTTGCCTTGGAAACTGACACTATTGGTCATGATGACACTATTCATCATGTCACTCATAAGGTTTATTTCAGGTCATTGTCTCCACTAAAAACAGGAATGGTTCATTGGCTCCCCCCTTCTTGTCTTCCCTTTCAGGCTCTGCAGTAAGCAATCAGAGGATATTTAACCACACTCGTTGCCCCTTTGTGCAAAACTGCCTCAGGCTTTGATTTCATGATATATGAAGAAATATACCCTATATTGTAGTTTCCAAAATACAAAAGTGGCATGAGCAATATTCATTCGCTTTAGCCTTAGTGTCTATTCTGCATATATTCTGAAAACTCTTTTGAATATTTATTGTAAGACATCTTGCTTCTCGTGTTACCTCTTTTGTTTTAAGTCATTGCGGTTGTCTTTGTTTGGATGATGGCGCAACAAAATGTTTCTGTTTTAGCACTCACAGTATATGAAATTAGTTTGTTTTTCAAATTTGTGAATACATAAATTTTTCCAGATGGACTATAAAACCATTTCTGTTTTAAATGAAAATTGCCGCACCATCTTGGCATAATAACCCAAGTGTGAGGAAATGTGAAGATTTTTATTTTATTTTTTTGAGAGGAAAAAAATCATAATAAACATTTTAATGTACATTGAATTTCTCTGGCCTTGACTTTTGTGGTCACACCAACTTTACACAGTGAGTCTTTCTCTGCTCCAGCATCATCTGAGGAGAACATCTCCATTCAAAATGTGGCAAGTGACAAGAACTTAGAAACAGGGACATGTGGAACAACTTTGGTTGTGGGCATGAAAACAAAGAATATGTGTTCCTGCTTTTAAAAATAGAAGGCCTATATTTTAGAGCAGGGTTTAGGCCTTCGAGAGCAGCTTGTTTGTTTAGACTGGAGGTAGTAATGTGGTAGAGGGAAACCAGGGAGACATGCGAGGAATGCAGCCGAAGCCTGACTTGGCCCCATCAAAGCCGAGGCCTGCTGCCCTTCTCAGAGCTGTCCTCCACCAATGCACCCCTTCATTCACAGAGAAAGAGCCTCTCTGACGGCCCTCTATGGAGCCTAATGGCCTCTCAGGGCCTGAACAATGAGGGACAGTGTAGATGGATTGAAACCGTTAGCCTCCCGCTATCTGATCATGTCGCTCTTAAAGGTGGGGTAAGCGATTTTTCAAAAACACTTTAGAAAACTGATTTGGGCCGAGTAGCAAAACAAACTTGTAGCCAATCAGCAGTAAGGGGCGTGTCTACTCATGATGTGGAGTTGTGTTCAGTGCACAGGACAGACATTAGCCGAGCTGAGCGACAGAAAGATAGAGATGGCGGATAAAAAACAAAAGAGGAAAACGTCTGCGGAACAAAAGAAAGCATAAGGCAATAAGGCAAGAAGTAGGACATGTGTAAATATCAGATCAGCTTTCCAGCGCTGGAGAGAACTCAAGGAGCGGAAGGCCTGTGATCGGACGCCGAGGTTGCTTTGTTTCTTCTCGATAGGTGAGTAACACCGTGTCTGCGCCGCAACAGCTAAAGTCTGTCTAGTATACTGGACGAGACAAAGCAACCGTTGAAAATCATTTGAAATTTGTGTCAATACATCATAAATAGAACGCAAAAAAAAAAAAAAAAAAAAAGAAAAAAAAAGGGCAGGTTTTCGGTCGGGGATTGTCGTGTCGTGTGGTGCCGCGCCGCATCCAGTGTAGACCATAGATAGGCCTATGTATATATATCGATGATGTAGACAGCATCACTGATTATAATGAGTTCTATAGTATTTTATATAGCACTCGCGTCCGTAATGCATTACAATATTGCGTTACTCCCTAAAAAAGTAACTAATTACGTTACTTAGTTACTTTTTATGGAAAGTAATGTGTTATATTACTTTTGCGTTACTTTCGCGTTACTTTTTAAATATAAGCAGGGCTTGATTGTTTTTAATATATGAAGTTATATATATAGCAAATATAAAAGCCCTTTCACACCAAAAAGTGTAACGAATAAACCTCAGGCTGAATGAAAAGTAAATTCACGTCTGTACAGTAAAACGCAGGAGATAACCCACACACTTCAGCAATAAAAAAAAGACACAAATGTTTGTCTAGATTAATTTTTGCTTATTAGTATGGTTGACCTGATCTTCAAAGGTCAGCAGCAAAGACATTGGTTAATAAAATGGGATTAGATACATTTGTGTTATATAACCTATTTAATTATTGCAGGTTTGCTTCATATTCTGAGTTTGCATTTCACTGTTTTAATTAATTTTGATTAATACTAAATCTGTTTTTTGTGCAAGTGAGATGAGTAAATGCATGTTTACATTTAGTCTAGAACTACAGTAACATCATGTTCACACAGCGCACACAATGCCTCCCAATATGGGGACAGGAGACTTGTCAGTCAATAAATGGGGGAAAAAAAGTAACTGGCATTACTTTTTTGAAAAAGTAACTCAGCGTTATTTTACTAGTTACTTGAAAAAAAGTAATCTGATTACGTAACTCGCGTTACTTGTAATGAGTTACCCCCAACACTGTAAATCGCTTACCCCACCTTTAAGGCTGAGAAGGGTCTCCGAAGACGATGAAGCTGTGTTTGTGTGTCTAGTCTATAAGGTGCAATATTTTTTATATATGGTATGTATTTATCCGGCTCAAAAACTACAAGGATCTCAGTTACCGTGACAGCATTACATATATAAATATAAATGTATAATTGCACAAAATGTAAACCACTTTGAATGTGAAAATTTAAAACTGAAATTTACAACAAAAAAAAAAGCAATGAATGAATGAATGAAAACGTCTCGAGGTTACGTATGTAACCATGGTTCCCCGAAGGGAACAAGATGCTGCGTTGATCGCCCCCGGCGAGACACCGTACTGAAGCATGTGTGAAATCAGTCCAATAGCGAAGCGAGACGTCACAAGCGGGGTGACGTAAGCACCGGAAAGTATAAAAGCGCATCCAGCAGAGAGCAAACCAGCTTTGATGAAGTAGCGCCTGCAGGGATGCAGGGAGTATGGCAGGGAGACGCAGCGTCTCGTTCCCTTCGGGGAACCATGGTTACATATGTAACCTCGAGACGTTCCCCTTCAGGAACTCGAGCTGCGTCGAGCGTTTTGGGAACAAGAATATCCACTGCGCCATACGAGCAAGTCGCTGTCTGGTGTGTATCTGGCGAGCACATCAAGACGAAAGGACTTGGGACCCTGGAGTAGATGTCAGGTCCAAACTGTAGAAACGAATGAATGTGTGCGGAGAGGACCAGCCTGCCGTAGCACAAACATCCTGAAGGGCCACGCCCACTAATAAGGCCTTGGAGGCCGCCATACCCCTGGTCGAGAGCGCTCTGACACCCATGGCTGACTGGAGGCCAGAGGACTCATAGTGAGATGGCCTCAAGTCAAGTCAAGTCAAGTCTGCTTTATTGTCAATTCTTCCACATGTACAGCACATACACACAGAGAATTTAAATTGCGTTACTCTCAGACCCTTGGTGCATACAGATAACACTAACAGTAGAACATAAATACAGATAGATACAGATTTAAATATAAAATAAAACTATACAAATATACAAATAAGGTAAAATTAAAAAAATGTAAAGCGCACAGGCCCATGCAGATTAGAGTGTCCAACCAGTGAAGTAAACATCAGTGCAGATAGTAATGATTGTAGTGCAAACGAGCTTATTTCAGACTGATTAAAGTGACAGTGTGTGTGTTTATTTGGAGCGGGGATTGGTAGAGTCCATCAAGGTCAGAGTTCAGTGGTGCGGGGCAAAAAGAGGTTAGTGGGCAAGTTTGGAGGAGTTCAGTTTTTCCATGACAGCCCTGATGGATAAGGCCCCCCCTGGTTGCCTCCTCCCTGATGGCAGCAGACTGAAGAAGTTGTGTGTCGGGTGGGTGGGATCACCTGCAGTGCAGAGGGCTTTGCGGGTGAGACGGTTGTTGTAGATGTCCTGAAGGGAGGGGTGAGAGGCACCAACGATCTTCTCAGCTTTTCTCTCTATGCGTTGAAGTGTCTTGTGGCAGGACGCGTTGCAGGCGCCATACTACACAGTGATGCAGCTTGTCAGAATGCTCTCGATGGTGCCTTTGTAGAAGGTGCACATGATGGGGGCCGGGGCTCTGGCTCTTCTCAGTTTGCGGAGGAAGTAGAGACGCTGCTGTGCTTTCTAGGCCAGTGCTGCGGTGTTTTCAGTCCAGGAGAGATCCTCTGTGATTTGCACACCCAGGAACTTGGTGCTGCTCCCCCTCTCCACAGTCACACCATTGACGGTCAGAGGGGCATGCTGAGTGCGCACTCTTCTGAAGTCAACAACAATCTCCTTCATTTTCTCCACATTCTGAGAGAGATTGTTGTCACTGCACCACTCGGCCACTGCACCACTTGTCTCATCTCTGTTGCTAATGAGAACCACTACAGTCGTGTCATCCGCAAACTTAATAAGGAGGTTGTAATTAATATAAGAGCCTCTGACGACCCTTCCGGCCACACTTTTATCTGTTTGTGAACTGGTTTGGTGACTTTAACGAGCGGTCTGTATGCAGGCATTAGCGTGACAGTGATGTGGTCTGAGGCACCGATGTGGGGGAGGGCCTTGTAAGCTCCTCTCTGTGTGGTGTAAACAAAGTCCAGAGTGTTGTTTCCCCGTGTTGGAAAGTCTATGTGTTTGGTGTATTTTTGGGAACACACTCTTTAAGTCTGCGTGGTTGAAATCCCCAGCCAAGATGAGAAAAGCATCAGCGTGGGCTGTCTGCTGCTCACTGATGTGCTGGTACAGTTCATTTAGTGCCTCGCTCCTGTTGCTGTTGTTGGAGCTGGGAGGGACGTATACAGCAACGAGCAGTATGGCTGTATATTCCCTCGGTAGATAGAACGGCCGGCACTTAATAATCATAAACTCCACCAGGGCTGAGCAGTGTTTGCAGACCACAACAACATTGTGGCACCACGCATCATTGGTGTAAACACAAAGCCCTCTGCCGCGGGTCTTACCTCCCTCGACACGAGCTCTGTCCACTCGATAGCATGTCAGCTGATCGAGATGAATAGCGCAGTCCGGAACGCTGTTGTTGAGCCATGTTTCCGTGAACACAAAAACACAACAGTCTCTTACAGTCCTCTGAGTTGAGCGTAGTAGTCGGATGAAGTCCAGTTTATTGTCCAAAGAGCGTACGTTAGCCAGTACGATGGTGGGGATAGCTGGCTTGTGTGGGTTAGCCGCTAGCCTAGCCCGGATACCTCTGCGCTTACCCCTCTTCTGCTTCCTCTCACGCCGCTTGTGGCGCCTCCGCTGTGGGCGAGATGCAGTAGTGGGGGTCGGTGATGGTGTGGGCCTCCGGAGCAGACAGAGATCCCGCAACTCTTCGGCGTGCGCAGAGTTTAACTCTAAAAATGTGGTTCTGCCAACATCGAGCAGAAACTCACGACTGTATGCACAGTTAAAGACAAGTAGACGCGATGAAGATGTACAAAAACACTGTGACTCACAAGACAAAAAACATGAAAACACCTTTCTGTCGGGAGAGAGAGAAGCCACACCGTGTGAACGCACCGACATCCTTTCTTTCAAAAGGTGGTAGAGGGTGGCCTCGACCACCCACCGGCTCATAGTTTGCTTGGTCGCTGTAATCCCTTTCTTACGTGGACCAAAGCAAATGAATAACTGATCTGCTTTATGCCACTGGGCAGCTCTGTGAACGTAAGTGTCCAGTCCAGCTTATCTGAAGTATCTTTGATGGGTTCAAAGGGAGCTTTGCACAGAGCCTCCAGAACCACTGCCAGATCCCATGAGGGCACCTTAGTGCACTGTACTGGCCTCAGCCTCCGGGCGCTACGGAGGAAACGTGTAACTAACGGGTGCTTCCCCAATGATTGACCACCCAGAAAGGCATGGTAAGCAGCTAAGGCCGCCACATAAACTTTCAGAGTGGAGGGAGATAACCCTGCAGAGAATCACTCCTGCAGAAACTCCAGAACTGAACCAACTGGGCAGTTGACTGGGTCTTGCAGTCGCTGTCCGCACTAAGACGTGAAAAGTTTCAACTTCAAGGCGTACAGTTTCCTTGTGGTGGGAGCTCTGGACTGGAGTATGGTCTCAACAACCTCAGTTGAGAGACCAGATGTTATGAGCTGTGCCCACTCAGGGGCCACGCCCACAACTTCCATAACTCCGGGCGGGGTTGAAGAATGGTGCCCCCTGAGAGAGGAGGGAGGAGGTCCCTCCTGATCAGAATCTCCCGTGGAGAGCCGTCGAGGAGGGACACCAGGTCCGAGAACCATACTCGGGCTGGCCATAATGGGGCTACTAGCAAAAGACGGACCCTGCCCCGGCGTACTCTCTCCAGAACTCACGGGAGCAGAGCGATCGGGGCAAATGCGTACAGACTAGCTCGCCACGTCTGCACCATAGTATCCAGCCCAAGTGGACCTGGATGTGTGAGGGGGAACCAGAGCGGACATGTGCATTTCCGACGCAATAAGGTCCCCTATCCGCCTGGGCTGAACTCCCCCCAAGGTCCCCACTTCTGGGTGGAGTCTCCACTTCCCGGGCCTCAGCCCCTGCCCGACCCCCATGATGGTCGCTCCCTGTTGAGATGCCCAGTGATTTAGACTGCTCTTAACGAGAGGAACTTTTCCTGAGCCCACAGGAGGATCTGGTGCGCCAGCCTGTAAAGGGGTCGCGAGCGCAGACCCCTCTGCCGATTTATGTAGGAGACCACCGATATGTTGTCTGCGGACAAGCACATGATGCCCCCTTAGGTCTGGAAGGAAGTGTTTTTTAGAGCCCGAAACACGGCCAACATCTCCAGGCAGTTGTTGTGCCACATGAGATGATGGCCTTCCCACCGACCTCGGGCAGAGCGGCCACTCTTGACCGCTCCCCAACCCGTGAGGGAGGCGTCCGTCGACGTTTAGCGTTACACGACGACAAGGAGCCCCCCCGCAACGGGCCTTGAGACAGGAACCAAGGTTTCTTCCACATGTCTAAGGCACGTAAGCATTGCCGCGTGACCTTGATTGTGCGAAGCGGGTTGCCCCTCAGGGAAAACCAACCAATCGTCGATGTAATTCAATATGCGGATGCCCTGGAGTCACAGCGGAGCCAGCGCTGCATCCACACACTTCGTGAAAGTGTGGGGTGAGAGTGATAGACCAAACGGAAGAACCCGATATTGGTATGCTTCGCCCCCAAAAGCAAACCTCAGGAACTTCCTGTGTTGAGGAAGAATGGATACATGGAAGTATGGGTCCTTGAGATCTATCGTGACAACATGAAAGATCCCCTGATCTTTCTGCGAGGGAGTACGCTCTGTTTCTGGGTCTGGCGATATGAGGAGCTAGACGGCTGGGACTGCTCCCGCTCAGCAGTCCCAAATACCTGGGGGTGGCGAGGGAGGAAACGCTGGAATGCCGCGCTTGCTTCTTTGCCTCCGGAAACCTCTCGACGACAGTGTCTACTGCGCCGCCAAAGAGGCCAGAAGGCAATAGCGGGGCATCCAGCAGGAAGAATCTGTCCTTATCTTGTAACTCGGACAGATTCAACCACAGGTGTCGCTCCGTGTCACTAAGCTTTCCTGGTAATGTATAGCTCTGGCCGTTTCTTTGGTGGCCCGGAGGGACAAATCTGTGGCCTGACGCAGTTCGGCGACTATGTCGGATTCCTCTCCCTCCCTAGTGTCCAGGTCTTTTAGCAGGTCGGCCTGGTACGCCTGCAACACCACCATAGTGTACAGACACGCACCAGCCTGACCTGCCGCCATATATGCGTTCCCAACCAGGCTGGATGTCAGCCTTAGGGGCCTTCAGGGACGTTGCTGAGGACGGGGACAGATAGATTGTGAGCGTCTGTTCCACTGCCGGCACCGCCCCATATCCCTTCTCACTTAGCCTCGTAATGTTCGAATAATTAGAAACAGAGAGGCTAAAGAGTCGGGACGAATACGGTTTATCCCACAATCTCGAAAGCTCAGAATAGAGATCGGGGAAAAATGGAAGGCCCCGACGTGAAGATTGTGACCTTGATCTAAAGAAACGCTCGTCCAACTTGCTTTTGGGACGAGCGTCCTGTTTCTCGGCTGGCCATTCGATGTTCAGTTTAGCTACAGCATGAGTAACAACCTCCATGAGGTCCTCATACGCGAGGGACTGTGGTGGCAAGTACACAGTCTCCTCTGTCTCGACTCTCATCACATTAACCTCCTCGGAGGAAGATAGATGAAGTGACTGGCCCGTCTCGGGGGGGGGGGGGGGGGGTGTGGGGGGGGGGGGGGGCTTTCCGACCCTAAAAAGGTGCTGTGGATCTAGCCGGGTGAATGACCGCAGATGGAACTAGCCCCGTCCTCGATCCCTCCGCTAAATCCCTTGCGAGTCCCCACGATAACAGCTGCCGCGTCCCTACAGCAACCCGGGCCGGACCCAGCAGTATCGCGAGCCTTTCATCGAAGACGGCCAGGCTGGAGCGAAGCACCTGAGCGGGAATCTCACAATCATTGCAGCATCCCCCTCAGAAGCTGCCCGTGCGTGCTTTCCGCTCCCAAACATATGCGCACAATCCGTGTGTATCCCACCCGAGATATAACATGGGGGCAGGGAGGATCTACGACGACTTGAAATCTTCTTTTCCCTCTTTTCTCGCTATTGCTACTTTTAACTGACTGAGTGCTTTGCATACATTCCACACGACAACCAGCAGAACGCCCTCGCTGAGACGCAGAAGCTAACATGTGCACTTGCCGGATGCGCCTTTATGCTTCCTGGTTGCTTTCGTCACCCCGCTCGTGACGTCTCGCTTTGCTATTGGACTGATTTCACACATGCATCAGTACGGTGTCTCGCCGGGGTGGTTCCCAAAGCATTCAACGCAGCTCGAGTTTCTGAAGGGGAACATTTAATTGGCATTTGAAGGGTTGGTGTAAAATGCTGTGAATGGGGACACAAATAAAGTTTTTTGAACTGAATAAATTCTGAATGAATATTAAATCGTCCAAATGATCTGATTCAGTAAATCATTGAAAAGAGAAAGTCCATTCTTTGAGAGAATCAAATTTTTTTTTTGATCCAATTATTTTATAATACCGTTTGAATGAACTGATTTACTTAACTGAATGAATAGAAAGATATTCTAGGAGTTTTGAACATAAGGACTTTTTGTTATTATTTATTACTTATTTATTTATTTTACTTTTTGTTTAACAAATTCATTTTGATTTGTCAGATCAATCAGTCCACTAAAAATGAATGTAAAGAGAACGGACATTCTAGAAGGCTAGTGGACAGACTTATCTTTAATTTCATTTTGAATCACTTGTTAGTTTATGTGCTATTTGAGTTATGAGGGTCAATCTTCGGCTGATTTGAAAACCGATGCATAAACAGCTAAACCAAGCTACTGTCTCCCTACTGAAAAAGTTTGAAAATCAATGAATCTTTTAGATTCTCGACACTACACGACTTATGCAAAGGTTTTGTCATGATTTGCTATCTGGAAGTAAACACTAGTTGCAAAAGTCCAGAACCACAATGTCGACTTGATTTTTATTATTATTTATTTTTTTTATTATTATGTTTTTATTTATTTATTTTTTGCTTCATACTATGGCTGCGTTTGAAAGCCAAAACAATTAACAAGTATGTCCACATCATTTGATTGTCACATCCTGTCTACTGTGACATGTTCATATGATGGTTTTTTAAGGCAGCGTAGATGTTTTTATTGCTGCCTATAAGATCCCCCTATCCTGTGTGTTCGATTCTGTGACAACTAAGCTAAAAAATAAATTGCCATCTGGAAGTTGCAGTTGGTGGTCAGCTGGTTGGTGTAAATGTATGTTTTTGAACAACTTTTGACTTTTACGTTTGAAATTAATTTTGTAGTAATGAAATATTTCCTTATCACCAGTTATCACCAGCGTTCTCTTTATTTTGAATTATTATTTCGTTATGCTGATTCAGAAGCCTGTCTTTTATTGTATGATCCCCCGTTTTTATCTCTATTTACAAAGTCTCTCTATTATCTCTGTTAACAAGGTGTTTTAAAATCTATTAAGATTTTAAAAGTCGTGTAGTGTATTCTAGACAAAACTGGCCCAGACAGTTGGCAACATGCCAGCCATGTTGTTGCTTTGCCAGCTGGCCAGCTGAACCTAGGTGGTGAACAGGTTCAGGAAGATTGGAATATTTCAACCTTCCCCCTTCAACACCAAAGGAAAAGCCAGGGAATTCTTGCAGAGTGTGAGAAAAAAGATTAATGTTGAACCAAAGGGCTGAGCAAACACATCTTAAGGTGAAGACATAGCTTCTGTCTGAGCATTTAAGCAAACATATTGTGTGCTGTCTCATGTGGATCCGACAGTCTGTCATGTCCTCACGATCACTGGCCCAACTGTCACCTCTCGTTGTAGCGCCCACCGCCGACAACGTGCCCAGGAGCACCAGAGTCGACATCATTTGTTTGGCTCAGGCTAAGAAAGCATTGGCAGTTTGTTTTAATTACCCCCATGCTGGGTCTCCTCGCTGGGCTCCGTATGTGAAAGCTGGCCCTCACCCCTCACCCTGCCAAACGTGGGTCCAAATCACGTGATCTGAGCTCTCTGCACCTGAGGAAAATAAGCAGATGAACCATGCCTTTTCAGTTCATGTTAATGCCATTAGAACTTATAAGAAAACATTTTGTAATGTGAATTGATTGTTATGTGCACTTCCCCTAAATTCCACAGGTCACATGTTGTTCATTACATATAACAATATAACCTTTATATGGGCACACTGTGGACTAATTCATGTTCGTATCTTGACCTTGGCCCCTGTAATTAATAATTTCCACGACACAGAGATGCGGGTACAAAGCCTTGACCTGAGAATGATAACAGGATCTCATGAAACTGCATGTGGTCTTGCCTTCTGGCTCCAAATTGCAGGGGTGGGCAGTAGCTTTGATATTTGTGGCTATGTTTGATGATCAAACAAAACCTCTCGTGTACCTCATTCGACAAGCTTATCTAACCTCTTTGAAACCCGAGGCTCCTTTCTTATGCTACGCTAAACTAGCAGCTCCTTGCTTTACAGCTCTAGCTAACTGTTGGCTTTATGTAACAATAAAAAGTCCAGACAGAAATCCAGAATGTACATGCTAAAATGAGCAGAAAGGGCTTACTGATCTCAAATTTCAGGGTAATATACATATACAAATGTCTATAATATAGGTCACTTCGGGTTTTAAGTTCACTCAAAAATGAAAATTCTGCCATTATTTATGCAGCTTGACATAGTTCCAAACATGTTGGACTTTCTGTCTTTTGTGAAACACAAAAAGAGATGTTTTGAAGAATCTTCACACTGCTTTTCTCCATATAATGGCAATTTATAGCAACCACAGGCTGTCAAGCTCCATAAAGGAATAAAAAAGAACTGTAGTTCATATGACGTGCTAAAGTCTTCTGATGTCATAAGACAGCTTTGTGTGAGGAACAAACTGAAAAGTAACTCCTTGCTCACTTTCAAATCAAATATAATGTCTATGGCACAGGCTGTAATACTGCGTTCCATAGAATTAAATTAATATAATTAATTTTTTTTGAGAAACAGGCCAAGGGAACAGTGCTTAACATTTCACTTTAGCTTCTTTCCAGATAGATAACTCCAATTATTCGCTGCATTCTAGAAATAAGACCACATATTTGTTCCAGACTTGCAAAATTAACGTGAAAAAAAGAAAAATAGTGAGTAAATAATGACAGTGAACTATTCCTTTGAGTTGATGTATGCTGAAAACATGTAGGCTACATTTGCATACATGTTCTTAAAAAGTACATGTTCTTAGCACTCATTTTAGCAAACATGCATGTTCTTAGCATTCGTGTTCTGTAGAGAAATCTCTGTGTGGAAAGTGCCTTCAGTGATCTCAAAACGTCCTGTACTGTTTATACTTGTACAACTGAAGTGTTTTCTACGCAGAAGTCATGATTACCCCTATGCTTTTTATAATACTACACGGAAGCCATTGAAGGACCTGGGGGCCATTTGAGAATCATCGATAGATGCTAATTGAGACACAGTTCAAAGATCTGGCTTAGATTTATTAAAACCCTCACAGGTACTAAAGCCCTTATCATATCCTGTCATTTGACCTCCTTTAAATCCAGTTTTAAGCACACAACACAGGCAAGGCTGGGCACTGTGGTTACAACAGAACACACACACACAAAAAAAAAAACTGGTAAAAGCAGCTTCCTGTCCGGTAATTACACACTGGTCTTGGAGACCACAGTTTGGAAATTCAAGTTGTCCGTCAACTTCCCCACAACAGCCTTTGCAGTTTGGAAAACAGGGAGGCTGACGAGCCCCTCTGTCGTTTCCTGTTCTGGCCTGCCGGGCCAGACGCGTGCGAGTCCTAAGCACATGTCCGGTTTACTGTAACGGCACTCATTAAGACTGGAGGTACGCACAGGAAACAGGACATGGGCCCGTCTCTCAGCATTCTATTTGTTTAGTGCAATCTGCTGCACCCCAGCCACTCTCAAAGAGAGAGAGAGTGAATGTATGCATGTTGAAGGGAGAAAAAAATGTTTCCTGGTTTTAAGCGAATGTGACTATTACCGAGGTATTAATGCCTGCAGATTGCATGCTTGTTCCTGCCCCCGCATCCGCCCGCACTTCTCCAGCCACAGCCGTGAAATTAGGACCATGTGTTCTATGCACTGCTCCAGTTCGGCAACAAGACACAGGGCTGTTTTTCTTTCTCGTTCCTTCTGCCGGAACTGCGGGCTCGGGAAAAAGTTGTGCTAAACACACACACACACACACACACACACACACACACCTAGTGCAAAAAATACAAAACACACGATTAGTGTCATTATGTTGTCTGTGGGATCTCAGTGGAAGTATTTTTGCAAAACTGTGTTTGTATCTTGAACTCCACACTCATGCTAAATATATCAACTACTTGGAAGCGGTTGGAACAACACATGTATCAATGGATCTGCGATAGTTTGTCACTTAAATACAGATTTGTTTGTGATGATATCACATAAGATCTTTCTCAGTCCTGATACTATCAACTTTTTAAAGAGGTTTTATGGGACAGTTCATAGAAATTCCACATCAGCCATGTTTTCTTATATTAAGAGCTCTTAACGGGGGTGTGGGTGCATTTTTGGGTGCTGTTGTTAAAAAAGATCTAAAAAAATGATCAGAATATGCATATCACAGACTGATATTTCTTCTTTAACCAGCTGTGGACGCATCTGGCCTCGTGCTGAGAGCTCAGATTGATGAGTTAAAAATCTGGAATGGGAGTACCGTTGTATTTGTCCTCAGTCAGAGTCTATAGACTTTGATTGCACTGACTTGTCTTATCCAGCATTGGTTTTCTTGGGGGAGTGTGGGAAGACCTCTGTTTCCCAGCATGCCAGGCAGTGATGCACACATGGATTCACATACGCTGGATTGATGGGCTTCGTAAGTGCATCATCACCCCCAACCTCTCACCTCTCTCAGATCACGCTCTCTCTCCATGCCTCATCTTTCTCTCGCTCTCCATATCTTCTTCTGGTTTAGGCATCGTTTCTTATATGTTCCCACCTCAGTTTCCTTTTTGCACATGAACTTTCAACCTTCCTTTAACCTAGCGCACTGATTAAAATAGAAACAGGTTTGAGCTAAAAATCAGTCTCCTCCCACTACAATAATGTTTGAGGAATGTGCCAGGATTGAGTAGTTAATAAAGCTGTTGCATTTAGCTAAAGCACCCAGAATCTACAATAATATTACATTCTGACAATGCTATAATAATATTACGTTTTTTTAAAAGTTAAACGAGGCTGACTTTTTACAAAAAAATAAAATAAAATCGTTTCTCAATTAGCCTAAAAGTGTATGAAACATAACATCTATAATTAGCTGGGTTTATTAAAATCAAACCGTTAATGTTGTATTCAAATAGTTGTTTTGTTATAAATTCATTTTTTTTGTTCATTTTTAATTAATCAACCTCATTATATTCACTGTAAGAAATAAAAAAAAACTGAAATTCACTGTAAAACGTGGTATTATTTCAGGCATTACAAAACTTAAACTAAATAACATTTTTATAACATAAATGTAAAATAAAAACCCTGTACATATCAGTTATATGTAACTGATAACAAAATAAACAATTGAAATAAAAATTATCAAAGTATATATAATATATATATATAATAACAAATTTTTATATATATATATATATAATGATATATATTAAAGATATATATATTATAATTAAATCATTTTCCCCCAGCATGTTTTCGTTGTTGGATTAGACTAATGAAGTGTCAGATCTAGTATATAGCTCCTTAAGTTTATATGAAAAACGAAGTCTTTTGTTTACAGTTATACATGTAAATTGTAGAAATCTTGAGAACATTAGTTTAAATTTAAATGATCACCACAGATGAGGACGGAGACAGGCCGGAGCTTTGATATCTCCAAACAAATGGCCTCTCTGATATGACCCTTTCACTAGATAAGAGCGAGGTCACAAGAGAGCAACTCCCAGGATTCATCAGCCCAGGAGGGAGATAGATAGACAGAAAGATAGATGAATGAGAAAGTGAGAGATTGACCGGGCATCCACTCCCTGAGGCTGAGCGGAGATCTGACCCCTCCACCTGGGTAAACATTCAGTGCTGATCAGAGGGCTGCAGAATGCAGCAACCAAGAGACGCGGACTCAGGCTTTAGGGGGGCGAGACAGTGTATTTGGGGGGTCAGTTCTCCACAGGAACTGCTAGCTATCTGGAGGGTCAAGTTTATTTTTCCTGTTTGGTTGGATGAGGGTTGATGGGGGTTTAGGAGGGGCGACAGGGCCAAAAGGTTGGTCAAGGGTTGGGAAAGAGGATTGTAATACGCAGTCAAGTGAGGGCAGGAGACAAGACATTAAAGTGGAACAGCATTGGGTCATCTGGTCCGAGTCAGGATGTAGCCAAACAGGAAATACAACAAATGCTTAGTACTTAACACATGTCCTGGCTCTTCAACTTATCTCTGTGACTGATGTAAAGCTCATCTTCTGCCAGTCTTTAAAGGCTGGGAATCATCTCATGTTGAAAAATTATGAAAGAAAACCAAGTCACTGCAGAAGCAGATGGTTTTTCAGAAGTGTTTATAATGTTCAAGTATAGAGTAAAATGTTATGAATTAATTTTTCTATGACCTCTAGATCATGAAAGGACCAGACTAGGTCTACATCAGAATGTTGTATGTTGTAACACACTGGAACCATACACTTTGAGTCAAGTGTCACTGATGGTAACATGGTGTTTTTTTTTTATGCTTTTGTTCGCACCTCTTTAAAGCAGCACTATGTAACTTTTGGTGCTCTAGCGGTTAATAAACGGAACTGCACACATCCCACGGAAGAACATTCCAACCGGAGCAACTTCTCTAAGTTTACATCTATGGCGATTCACGCAGGTATGTGTTACTCTACAGCGGTGACGACCCCGACCAGGCTACAATAGTCCAATTATAAGTACTTATTATAAGTGTACCGTAGTGATTCGGAATAAGACAAAAACGCGGTTTGGAAGATGAATTCATGATGTACTCGCTCATCATATACATTTTGCAAATTTTGAACACAGAAAAAGTTACATAGTGCTGCTTTAATTGTAAAAAGATTTAGCTTAAATGATTCCTTTGTACTATGGACATCTGTAACACCAAGCCAGCAGAGGGAGCCCTCGCCCGAGTATTGACTGTTAGCACTCCCTCTGCTTTCTCTGCAACCACTTCCTGTTTAGTGGCCATATTAACCTGGCCACCACATGACTGCTTTGCGAAGTATTGCCAGTTTATCCTGCCTTACCAAGCGTTTGTATCTCTGCCTTCTTACCACGTGTATGACCTGTTTATCTGTTTGTTTTGACTTCTCTTTTGGATTACCCCTTTTTTGCCTGTTGGACTGCCTTACTGTGTTTTTGACCTCATTGCATGTTTTTACCGACCCTGAGTTTGGTTTTGTTGGACTGCTTCAATAAACGTCCGCATATAGATTCTTCCTCGGCTTCCGCCTCACCCTCATTACAACATCATTAAATGTTTACAGCACTTCCCTGACTGTACAAGAGCAATACTACTAAAACAATAAACACATTTTACCCATAATCCATGTCTAAAAACAGGAAGATCTTTAATGTTGATTGACTAAATTCATGGGATGATTTACTTAACAACAAAAAAGTGTTTGTCTATAGCAACTTATAATCAGCAACCTTCCACCAATCAATGGAGTAACCAGCCACGTTCACATAGCAGCAAAATACATTTTTCTGTCCTGTATTTGGGTCATCAATACGTTTGCATTGAGACATATTTCGCTTGGAAATCCCACCTCAGTTGAACTTTTGTTGTGGCAAATGTTATAAGACTGTTACAAGTTTTGGACGTCACCATCTTTGATTTTAACTAGTCACTATGGTTACAGGAGATCTACACAAATTGAATAGAATACAGGCTTGAATTCAGTTGCACATTCAAACGACAGTATGCAAGCCTTTATCTTAAGCTGCTGCTTGAACTGGATATTTTGGGACTCACACTTATAAGTAAATGCAGTTGTCAATTCCAAACACTGACAGTGTAAATGTAGCCACTGTATGGATTTACTGTACTTTGTTTTTAGTTGTTCGCTATTTTAATGTGTCATCTTCCCCAACAGTAATGGGAAATCACAAATGAAATATCTTGATAGCTTGAATATGTCTCCAAGACACAATTGAAGCCTTGCTTACTTTTCTGCTGAGAAACAAAACCAGAAATCTCCTGTCACTAATGTTTTAAACTGTACTCAAATTTGCCAAGACATCAAAGTCTGCATTCAAAATTCAGACATCTCAGTATCAAGTCAAACATCTCTCATTCTTCCAGGAGGATTTTATAATCTTATATGTCAGCTATTGTCTTACATATGTCTATTTTACCTCTCAAATTTTTGAAGAAACATCTGAGAAAGTTTATACTTTAAAAAAGAATAACTGAGAATGCCATAAAGTCATGTGAGCAATGAAAGAGCAACCTCTGAGCAATAGCACCTTCTTCGATTTTTCACAATATACCTCTGAGCAATAGCACCTTCTTCGATTTTTCACAATATTGCATTATTTTGTCAATGTGTATATCAGGAGTCAAACTATTAGTCTATGTAACTGCTTCTAGCCACAGTCAGTAAACTGAAACCTGGGTTTTAGATACAGTTCAGCTCATGGGAACATGGGGCTTTTATCTTTACGGGTCCGGCTGATTGACCACGGCAAAACCCAGTGAAGGATATAAGGGCTCCTTTTGTAAGACTCTCATTAAACCACACCGCCTTCCCAGTGTTGTTTTCTCCTCCTCGTCTCCTGTTTATCTAACATCCTATCCCACTGCTATGGATAACACTGTCCAAAAAGCCTTAATCCGATTCTCCTTTGCCATAGAAATGACATTGACAGATAAAAACAGAGGCCTATCTCTGCAAGGTACCTTGTACGGCCAGGTCATAGATAGCTGATTATAGGACAGTGTGAAGGTTGTCTTCTAGGCCTTGAGAGAGCACTTTATGCACTGTAACAGGGTGGTTGCGGTGTACTTTGCATCATCAACAGGGCTTTGACTGTGTCTTTGTTCGGCAGTGGCCCATATCACAGTTGTGTTTCTAATTAAGCCGGAGAGATGGAGGCAGACAGGCTGCCGGTTGCCTCCGACACTCTGGTGTGACGCTGCTGTAAAAAATTTACTCCCCACACCTCTTTGCCTACGCACAGTCTGTGACCCTAATCTTTCATTCCTGTGCTGGAATTCGGGTTGAGTTCTTAGAGCTGTCAGTATTTGTTAGTTGTTATACTTAATTTTTTAATTGGGATATTTACACACACACACACACACACACACACACACAGGTTTGTTTTTGTGAAAAGTGGGGACATCCCATAGGCATAATAGTTTTTATACTGTACAGACCGTATATTCTAATGCCCTACACCAACCCTACCCCTAAACCTACCCCTCACAGGAAACTTTGTGCTATTTCAGATTTCCAAATCTGAATCCAGTGAGACCAAAACTGTTGTGCCAGATAAGTCGCAAATGTGACATGATGTTGTTAAAAGGTACCCGAATTATGCTATTCATCTGACTGTATATAGTCCAGTGAGAAATTCACAATGGCATTTATTCTGACACTGACAGACAATTCTGTAAACTTAATGAAAAGATTAGAGGTCTTCTTTTTCTTATGCTTTCTCTGTATTTCTGCCCTACCCTTTCATGCATCAAAGACCCCCTTATCTGCCCCCCTGAGGTTCTGCCACAGGGAAGAAGGTGAGTGGGCATACTGCAGCTTATCTTGTTGGGGAGGCCACGGAGATAAGGCTTTGCTTTCCCACCCATCTGTCCAACTTCATACTGACCTCGATTCTCCCACTGCTCAGCCTGTGACACCCATTAAAATGAAAATAGATTACATCAGACTTCAAAGTATGTAAGCAGATTTCACTCTTTGCCACCTCGAGCTAAAAAAAAAAAGTTGAAAGTGGCTTACCATAGCTTTCCCTCTTGATATCTGGTACATATTTGAGTGAATTTTAAGGCCACTCAGATTTTAATAAGATTTTTATTGTACAGTATGTCATTTCCAATCAAGCTGTATTTTTGTCAGATTATGAAAAAAAGAAAGAAAAAAAGAAAATATTATTTAATTTGTATATAATTTTAATTTTATAATTAAACCTTGAAGCTTTTTTTTTTGCGTAATTTTTTAATTTACAAAATATATTTAGTCTAACATATTATTTCTCTCAGTTCAAATGAGGTCTTGAAAACTTCATTCCTAATAATATAAATAAACATCTTATCTCTGATCATGTGAAATAGGAAACAACACCAAATGCTAACCCATAATCTATTTCAGTGTTTGCTTCCCATCAGAGAGGCGTCTCACGCACTCTAAAATCTTCTCGACCACTCCTCTGCAGGACTATCTCTGTTGATATAGCTCCATGAGATCAGACCTAGCACTTGGAGCCAAGTCGTCCCACACAGACTCCTATCCACCCCAGCAGGCCTGATAAAATGGCACAACAGAGGGGGGCTGCAAAGCGGCGGGACAGCATTGATAATGCCCGGGGGGAGAGATCACAGGAACACATGCCCCCTTTGATAAAACATGCTGTACTACTGGAGAGCATCACTTACCAGTTTCACATATCATGCAGTCCTGGCCGCTGAAAATTGCTCAGGAATGTACAGTAGATCTGAGTTTTAATTTACCGCTATAAAACCAGTGTATATGTCACACTGAAAGTAGGATATTAATGGGGCTTTAAACTTTGCTGAAGCCAATTTCCTTCATAGCTTAGCTTGTAAAACAATTAGATGATGACATTTATGCACAGTAAGAGGGTTATTAGGCTATGGGGAATATTTATGCTCTTAGAGGCGAATAGATTGTGTATTTTGGAACTAATACACATCGTTTTTAAAAAGAATATCTCACCTTCTGCATTTCAATTGTTTTTTTGACAGTAAGAATAGCTGTGTGATGAAAAACTGTTTTTTTGCCAAAAGTGATGTGATGCAAATTACAAGTGTTTAAGGATTGCGAAAAATCCCAGTTATTTAGGCTAAAAATAAAATCTAAATATGTGACTACATGACACGTCTTCAAGTTGTTTTTGTCGAAACCAGATGTGACATCAAATATGCTGAGCCACAGATTGTGATTCACTCAGAGACCAAAACAGCACATTTATTGTGAATAGAGTTGAAAACTGTTAAAGTCCCACTCATGTTTTATAGAGTCGAGAAGGTTCTGTATTTTATTCAAGAGACGACAATAACAGAACATGAATTTTGCATTAGCATGCTACCATTGAACTCAGGAATTGGTGCTATAGGGGCACAAAAATAGCATTTGAGATGTTTTTAACATTTTGGGGGGGTTCACTACTTTACAGTTTTTTGAAATAAGGCATTCAGGCAGTCTCTAAGTCATTTGGTGGGCCAAGAAAAAATAGCTGAAATATATTTTGGCACCACTCTTCTATACCAAACCATACAGTTCGGTCTCTAAGATGACAATTTCTGTGCTGTACTAGAGCTGCATGCCGGGCCTCTGAACATGCTTTCACCTTCCTTATTAAAGGGGTCATGATGCTGCTAAAAAGAACATTATTTTGTGTATTTGGTGTAATGAAATGTGTTTATGCAATTTAAGGTTAAAAAAACACATTATTTTCCACATGCTGTACATTATTGTTTCTCCTCTATGCCCCGCTTTTCTGAAACGCGTCGATTTTTACAAAGCTCATCGGTCTGAAAAAGGTAGGTGTGCTGTGATTGGCCAGCTATCCAGTGCGTTGGGATTAGCCGAATACCTCAAGCGTGTGACGGAAATGTGCCGTAATTATGCCCCTTACCACATTGTGATGATGCACCGGAGCGAAAATTCAAAAACATGAAAACCCATTATAAACGAGGCATTCGTTGCATCCAGTGGAGACATAATTATGGATTATGATGACTTATACTGTCTTTTTATCTGCCATTTGCCTTGTGCTTTATATATATATATTTTTTACATTTTACCTTATTTGTATATGTGTATAGTTGTATTTTGTATTTTGTATTTAATCTGTACCTATCTTTATTTATGTTATCTGTATGCACCAAGTGTCTGAGAGTAACACAATTTCAATTCTCTGTGTGTATGTGCTGTACATGTGGAAAATTGACAATACAGCGACTTGACTTGACTTTGACTTTCCCGCGTTGCGTTGCATCGCTCCGCGTAAACAAAACCATGTCTGCATTTATGATCTGAGAAATGACAAACAACAAGAGCTACACTACACTGCCCAAAAAACTTGCTTAAAATATATAAAATATAAAAACTCTTTAAAAAAAATGTACTTTAAGTCCCCCTTTGAGTCAGAACAGCCGGCATTGTAGTTTACTCTACCAGGATCAGGAAATGTCCTCCATAAAATTTGCTGAACACATCTGAATATTTGGGTTTGAAGTGTTCTGGAACAGTGTTGTAAATAACACTTAACCATGATTTTTTGGAATGCCAAACAAAGTAGTTTAGCTTTCACAAAAAACACATCATCACACACGGTGGCCTAGAGTGAGCAGAGACCGGGGGATAAAGTGAGGAATGGCCGGAAGGCTAGAGTGAGCAGAGGCGGCGAATTCGACGAGGAGCGTCCAGAGGGCTTGCGGCAATCACATGTGACGACCCAGGGCTGGACTCTGCTTCGTCAACGGTGAAAGCCGATCCGGCGATCCACAGTGCAAAGTTGTAGTATTTCCTCAGCGACCAGCACGGATCAGCTCCAGACATGACGCAGCAGATATAATACTCTTATGGAAGGCCAAACAAAGTAGTTTCACTTCACACGAACCACCATAGTGCATCACAAGTGTGCGGCGGCAACAACAATACTACAGCGAGAATAAAAGTTACACCTTCTTTCTTTGCGTGAACATTTGGGCGGCGTTATGCAGATCTTCCTACATATTATGTCGATATGTGGGGCGTGTTAGAACTAGCCGTTTTAGGTAGGCGTGGTTGACTCTTACTTTTATAAAGAATATCTCTTGGATTTTAAACTTTAGTCTTTGCAAATTTACAGATCTTCTTTATGCACAAAGAGCTTGTAACACTCCAAAGAGAAAGGAAAAATTTAAATCGCGTCATATGACCCCTTTAAGGGCCTTTTCAGTAGTGGGTCTACATTAAATATACCTTTGCCCCTAAAAACTGGCATTGAAGTGAGATGGCCTCTGTTGAGCCTTGTATCCAGTCACTCTACTGAAGGAGGGAGAAATGCCTGGTGTTTGAGTAGATGTGGTATAACCATGGGCATGCCCCTGTTCCTGCCTCGTCCAACCTGCCATTCACTCTGAACATAAAGCTCCCTCTCGTTATGTGCAAAAGCCACAAAACACTTGTCTAGCACCCTCGCTTTCACAGTTCTGCCCACATCACAATCTTTCCCAAACGTTTAGTACCAAAAATAACCATGAAGAGTTTCCTGTGTGTTTTAGAGAATCTTTGAGATTTTTTGGAGGTTTGAGGGTTGTACAGGAGCTAACATGAGGTCAATTTGCATTGAGACAATTAAGGAATATAGTTCAACTACCATGTCAGTCATTCATGTTGCTCCAAACCTGTATAAACTTCAGTCTTTCATGGGGAAAAAAACATATTTTTTATATATATAATATTTTCTTTTTTCTGTGGAACACAAAAGAAAATATTATATATATAAAAAAGTTGTTGTTTTTTTGTTTCACTAAATGAGAGTGAATAAATGATGACAGAATTTTCTTTTTTGGATGAACAACAACATTGTTGACTGCACAGACACTATTGGAAGAGAACTGAACTGAGCTGGACGATGACATCACTGAATCAACAACGAACTGACTTTAACTGATAAACTGATTGTTTTCTATGGTCCTTGCAATAACTCACACGTTTTCCTGTTTAACACTATAAAGCTGCTTTGACACAATCTGTATTGTATAAAGCACTATATAAATTAAGGTGACTTGACTTGACAGAGTCACAATTATAAACAGCTGCATTTAGCATTTGGTATTAAAATAAGCCCTAAAATTGTGCACAGAGACTCAATTTGGTGAAAAATTATGAATCAGTGTTCATTTACAGTATATAAATACCCGAATGAACCAATTCAATAAAATAAATAAGACTTTCCAATGCCACGTATGAGAGACAGGATAGTTTAAGAAAGCACTGAATTTATCCACAAATAACAGCATTTACACCAGTCAAAATGGGAGCACTTGGAATATGCAGCAGAGCTTTTTTTTTGTTGAAGGTGAAATAGTGTGCTTATTCAAGATTCAGCAGAGGGAATATGGAATATTCAGATTTTCTGGGCCAAATAAATGTCCGGATGTAGTTAAAGTCAGCTTGTGTAGTTTTACACATACTTTTTACTGAGGCTACTCGAATATTGTCCAGCTAATGAATGTAAAGATGACATTCCCTGGATGTAGGGGAAGTTTTTTACAGAAAGTGTATACACTACAGTGTGTTCCATATCATCTTCTTTGCTAACACAAGTCTCCCTAGTGGTCAGTTAGGAGATGTGTCAACCCCTGACAAAGCCCGATTGTTTGAAAGAAGTGTTAATGACATTCAGGAAGGTCAGAATAATCTGCCAATGCAAATGATTGACTTTCTTTCTTGCATCCATCTTTACTCTGCTTTCTTTCTTTTAGATTCTTGTGCACAAAGACACCTTTGAGCCAGGCGGGTTCTGTCTCTACTGCCCTCTAAAACTTAGGGAGAGGTTCAGGGACTATGAGGACTTTGTGGAGAAGCTTGGGAGAGTGAGAGGAAAGCAAGCAGGGAGGGAGCTCCGGAGGAGAAAGAAGAAGCTGTCTGACTGTAATGGACAGCCCTAATAAATCCCCCCTCTTTAGCCTCTAACCCCCATACCTGCCCGCTAGCTCCCTAAAAACTTAATCACTCCCTCGTTGCCCCATCAGTAGTCCTCAGCGAGGCCTATGCTGTCCTTGTTCCCCGATGCATGAGGCCAACATCGACCCTACTGTAAAAGCAAACAGCTTCCTCATTATCGCCTGTCTGTGCCGCCACACTTCCCAAGAACTGCGGCCCACCCCTGAGTGATTCCACCAGATGTGGATGCTACCCCCATTGGATTTAGTTATAGTGATAGTTAAAGGGTTAGTTCACCCAAAAATAAAAATTATGTCATTAATTACTCACCTTCATGTTGTTTCAAACCCATAAGACCTTCATTCATCTTCGGAACACAAATTAAGATATTTTTGATGAAATCCGAGAGCTTTCAACTACACAACTACCACGTTCAAGGCCCAGAAAGGTAGTAAGGACATCGTTAAAATAGTCCATGTGACATCAATTGTTCTACCTGAATTTTATGATTTATTATTTCATTTTTGGGTGAACTAACCCTTCAGGAATTGGTGTGAACCACATGAGTTTGGATTTTGGGTGGATAAACAACACTGAATAAGCCAAAATTTATCGAAAAGATGCAATAGTTGTCGCACATAATGTTCTCTTAAATGGGCATGCTCAGTGCTGGCAAAACCCTTTCCACGGGTGTAAGAGTAAATGCATAGATGACACTACCAAGTAGTAGGAACGCGCCGTGTAATTCAGGCCGGCTGTCCTACTATCCTTCTCACAACGTTTAACTGAACACCGCTCCTTCTTTTATCGAGCAATGAGCTGTTAAACGGAGAGGGAAGGTTTTCATTAACGTCTGGCCGGGTCTGGGAGTTCCACTGGGAAGCAATGATGATCCATCCTCAGCCGCAATCCTCCTGTCTCCAGGCTGGAGAAAATCAAAACACCGCAAATAACATTTACCCATCATCCTGATTACGGAAACGATTACAGAAATACAAAATACAATGTGTTTTTTTTCATTAGAAGTTCATTGACATGCCCTGAACACGTCCTGTGGTTATGAGCAGGTTTATCAGCAGTACTTTCTCAACTTAGAGTAAAAAGTTTCATAAATGATTCACCAAGCTGAGAATGTTCATTATAGTGCCTGTACACAAACAGAAAGACAAGACAAAACAAAGAGGTTTGTGGGCAACCAATAGTTAAAAAACAAAACAAAAGAATAGTCAAACAAAGCCAGTTTACTTTGTGGTTACTGGGAGACACTTTACTGTGTGGAAACTCATCTGCCAGGACAAAGAAGAAGTGGAACATAAATCACCTTAAGTGTTGCATTCACACTGCATTTCACAGGCCAGCAAACTATCGAAGACAAACCACAGTTTATAAAATGCACCAAGGTTGCATTTAAAGTGTGGTTTAAGAGGTGATTACTTATTCTTGACATCAGAATTTCATCTAACATGTATATTTAAAATTCTCTGTGGTATCTGAGGTCTGTAATTGTTTGAAAACGGATCATGGAGAAATGATTCAGTTGCATGCAATTTTGCTCAGACTACATCAATGGCATTCATATTCAGATATCCAACCCCAGAATTTTCCCTTGTTTTTCCTTAACAAGGGTCTCGGGGGCATTTTACACACAGACTAAGGTCGCCTTTAATTAGGTAAAATACAGGGTTCGGAAGTTACTGTGCATACTATCTGCAGTAATATCTCAGAGCTGCAATTTGAGAGTTTCTGTAGACCTAAAGCCGGTCCAGTCATATGAAATCAAGATTATAGAATCAAAGTCTTCCAAATGTACTGAGCCAAATTGTACCTACAGTATGTCACCAAATGTACACTGTTCTGAACTTTAATGGTGTTCGTTCAAGTAATGTAATTGCATGGACAGATGTCCCAGAATGTTTGATTTGTACTTGGCTACACAAATTGTCTGCGGACTTGGCAGTCACATGTCCGTGAAGTCCACAGAGGAGGGTATTCCATTTGTCATTTTAGGTTTGAAAAGAATGCTCACAAACAACTAACTTGGTCAATTATTTTTTTTTAATTAATTAATTTTACAGTTTAGTGTGGCATGGTGGCTCAATGAGTAGCACTGTTGCCTCACAGCAAAAAGATCCCTGGTTTGAGTCCTGACTGAGCCAAGAAGCCTTTCTGCATGTTCTCTCCAAACTGCAATGGGTTTCTTCTGTGTGCTCTAATTATCAGATGATCCAAAGACATGCAGCATAGGTGAACTGGCAATACTAAATTGCAGTGGGTCATCCATCCAAAGTGTTTCCCTGCCTTTAGCCCAAGATGCTGCAAAAGGCTCCAGCATACCGGTGACCCTTTATCAGACAAGCAGTTTGGAAAATGGATGGTTCTCAAACGTTAGTAGACATTTAAGCAGCAACGTTCAGTTTTGCTGTACAGCCTTACTCTTTATCTTTGTGTGCTTAGTTGCTATCCTATTTTAAGGGGAATATATCACATAGCCAGTTATCTGTGATATAATGAAGGAGATCTGTTCTTCACCTACATCCTCTCCCCTTCATCTGCCAGTTCTGACACATTGACTGCTTATTTGAAATAGACGTCTCCAAGCGCCAAGAGTCTTAGGCCTCCAGTGCCAAACCAGAGAGACAGTCAGCATGAGACACATATTTGAGAAACAGATGCCAAAACATTCTTCAAAGCACTTGAAGGACAAACAAGCACTTTTGTGATCCGAGATGAGCAAGGTCAAAATGGTGCTGTGCACAATTGGTTAGCAAGTGTTAAGGTGTTAGCAATCATCACTCTCACTTTATAGATTGTGATTTGAACAAACGCCTCTGTGCTTTGACAGGAGGGACATGCTATTATATTTAAATATGCTGATTATTTATATAGAAATACATAGTATATAGTATTATGTTTACGGAGTGTCTATTTAACAACTACCCTGCTCTAAACTTCTCCGGGTGTGTGTTGTGTGTGTGTGTGTTTTGTCACTACTGTGTGTGCACTGTAAAAAGTAATGAGTTGAACTTACTTGGAAAACCTGTGGAAACTGATTGCCTCAAATTTCTCAAGCAAATTAGTTTATCGTTTTTGAGTTAATAAAACTTACTGTAACTTTGTATAGGAAACTTGTGTATATGTATAGGTTACCACAAAACTTGAGTGTTGCTAACTCAATTTCACAAGTTCAGCCAACTTAGAGATGTAAGTTAAGCTTAGTGCACAGAACTCAAACAAAACCGTTCTCTTAACAAGTCTGCTTAAATTACCTTATTTTTTCTAAATCAATACTGATCAATCTACATTAACACATACACTGAAAAAAAACAAAACGCCAAAAATGCTCCATCACACCACAATGACATTTTTCTACATCAGAAGATTTTTCAGAGAATGCATTCTAGGTTCGAATGCATTCTAGGTTCAGACGCCTTTGAATGAAATCAAGGGTCCTTCAGTACGGGAGTGATACTCTAATTTCATACATAAATCCAACGTCCAAAGAGCGCCAATGCATATCTGGGTCTGATTTCCAGATCATCCCAATACAGTTTAGTAATTGTACCTTCCAAATATATTGCGGTAGACAGTGGCATTAAAGCAGGGAGTTAGATAGTGCTCTAGAGGTCCTCAATTCTCAGGATCAATGGTCCACCCGGATCCAGACTCGACTCTCTTCTGTCTTTCTTCTTCATCATAGTCCTAGAATAAGAATACAATATGACAAAAATAAGTCATTACATTTTAAGAGTACATATTCAGGTTAAACATTTGCAAACAAATTAATATCTGTGTATTATGTTTAGATATAAAGGCCTTTTCAAACTGAGCACAGCAGTGGATCCCAGATCTTTTTAAAAAGACATTCAATCTGTTGTGCAAAAAGACAAGACAAACTGAACAGTATGCCAGCTATACAATAATCTATTCTGAAATTGCTGCTTTGACATTTGAAAAGTGTAAAAAAAAAAAAACAAAAAAACAACAACAAGCGCATTTTGGTTCAATGCTGACATATAAAATATATTTTCTCTTTTGTGTGATTTCTAAAGACTGACCAGAAAACTATGATCAAGAGAGCACGCTCATAGGCCATGTCTTAAACTAGTGGTTTTCACGTCTCTATCACTCACTCATATATTACTCTTTGTTTTTGTTCTCTTGCTTATCTGATTTCTTTATTTCTTTCAAACCTCCTTTTTTTATATTTCTTTCACTTACTTACCTTTATTCTTTTCTGTCCTTCCTTTCTGACTTCTTTCCTCTTTGTGTTGTTTCCTTTCCTCTTCCTTCATCTAAATTGTCAGACTTGACTCCTTGTTACCTAAATTTCTATTTGTCTTTCATTTTTTCCATTATTTTTTTTATCTTATTTCAAAAGTGTTTTTACAACACCACTAACTACCCCAAAAAATGAAAATTCTGTCATAATTACTCACCCTCAAGTCGTTCCAAACCCGTAAGGGGGGAACCTTTGTTTCAGCTTCGAACACAAAGGGGTGTACGATTATTTTTGATGAAATCTGAGAATGCTTGTAAACAAGGCACAGTGCATGTGTGTTCTACGTCAGTACGCCGGCTCCTGCGTCAGCAGCATCACACGCATGCGTCGTGGTACTCTCGTGAACGATGTCCTTTCTTTCTTTCTGGGTCTTGATCGGGTAGTTGTGTTGCTGTATATGCAGAAAGCTCTTGGATTTCATCAGAAATATCTTAAATTGTGTTCCGAAGATTAACGGAGGTCTTATGGGTTTGGAACGACATGAGGTGTGAGTAATTAATGACAGAATTTTCATGTTTGAGTGAACTAACCCTTTAAGTATTTTTTTTTTTTTCTCTCTTTTCTCTTCTTTCCAACTCTGTTCTTTTATTATACATTCCCTTTCCTTTTTTCCTTAGAAGTTTTCTTTATTTCACTTTCTTTATTCCTTTCTATCTTATATTGTTTCTGTGTCCTGATTTTTTTCTTGCCAGGTCTCAAGAATTGTCTGCATTACACTAAATAACCAGAATATAACAGACAAAATTACTTACAAAACATGTCTTGTAAAATCAGTAAGGTCCTTTTCAAGGAAGAGTTGAAGGCCGTGGAGAACTGCTGTTCATCACCCATTGATGTCAGATGTCTGTACAACTATTAAAAAAACTCATATTTAATATCACTCAAAAGCACAAGCATTCAGCATAACATAATAAATATCTACTTATTCTGTGCAGGGTTTCACAAAACTGCAAAGTATGATTTTTCATTAAGCACACCTATGTGAATAAGCATATACTATGTGGAAACATGGAATTGGAGAATTTTCATATTCCATAGCTTCCATATTTTAATAAGTTTTTCAGCATTTGAGCTCTCTTTTCACTCAATAAACAAGTAGAGCTTCCACTTCCACTGCATGAGTTTAAGTCACCAAAAAAAAGAGCACATAGAATATGAAAAGAAAATGGTTATAATTAGTGCTGGGCATTGACACACGTTTAAAAACTATTTTAAATGAAGTTTATACTCCAAATATTTTTCTGAAATATAAACATTTAAACATTGGTTGTGATGATAACTTGTTTTCATGAAATTTGTTCAAACATTAAATACTGAAAAATGGATTACATAAGACATTATAAATTTCATTAAGTTGTACTGTATTGCTCAACATACTTTATTATGCTTACTCACTTTTTTTTTTCATGTTATAACTAGCAGTAAAGAAGAAGATCGATGCTTGTAATCTAGCTTGTAAACCCATAACCATAAACCCACTTGGCTAGCTAGTACCTAACTGACCGGTTAACCGTAATGCTCCCGTCAGTAAAAATCTAAATAAATCTGGCCTTTTTCTTTTCCTCAAAACGATTAGCACACACACACACCCTGTGACCAATATATTGTTAAAGTAGAATCACCCAAAAAGCTATCTAATCTTCTAATCTTAATCTTGTGGCCACATTTCAAACACGATCTGACTCTGAAGTTCAGTTCGTTGTCTTCTTCTGGTGACGTTTTGTTTAAAAAAAAACCAGACCTCATTGCCCTATCCCCCGCCACCACTCTTACTGGTCTAGAGTCATTAGGAGGGCACATAGTGGGATTTAAATCCAACCAACTAGAATGCCTTAATACTCGTTTACCAAAAGTTGTCTTCGTTTAAACAACTATTTCCATCATTCATCCACCTGAAAGTGTCACATAACACGTGTAATTAGAGTAAATTCACAAATTTGTACAATCATTATGTTTACCTCCTTTATCTTCCTTAAGAGTAGATTCAGTTGAATTACTTGTTACGTGTGTGCACATTGATGGTTAATGCAGAGCCACACAGTCCGATTATGGGTCCCCATCTGTGGGCCCACGACAATCCTGTCCTTTTTCTCTTTCCAAGGTGCAAAGAGCCTGCCTTGTTGGAAGAGGCTATTTACACTAGCTCCACCCACAAACATGTGATAGGGATAGTCAACACTATAAAAGACAGCACTTAATCGTCAGCTTCGGTGGCGTAAATGGTAAAGCGCGTGTCTACCTCCTTTTTTGAAACATTACAAGATCGAAACGACCGTGTTCGAATCTGCCTTTTACACCTGACGCTTTTTTTTATTCCCTTCTTTTTCCAATCTCGTAGTCACATCAGCAATGGCATTTTTTTCAATAACAATCGGAAATAATCCAAAAAGTGTGAAAACATACAATTATCGGGCGTAGCGTTAAGGGTAGGTGTATTGAACGGCTTTTAATGTCCCAATACGGGTGGCATCCATGTTAATAAGTTTGAATTAAAATGATCTTTACCCCCCACTATTTACCCCCTCTCAATAAGTTATTATTGCATACTTTTTTATAATGTACTACAATACTGAGGTGCTGATAATTGTCACTATTTGCAATAAGTAGTAAAAATGGCAGAAAATCCTGCTATTTTAACATATTGTAAATAGAATCTATCGCTATTTGCATTTGGTGTAAATAGCATCTATCGCTAAGAAGATATGCTATTTTCACTTAGTGTAAAATAGCCTCTGTCTATATGTGTGTTTACACTTAGTGCCAATCGCCCAAATGCCGGGCGGAAAGGTTGTTTATTGCATATATGTACAAAAGTCGTTTGAGACCATAGGAAAACTAACTGACTCTATTTCATCATTTGCAGTGCTCCATGGGAATAGGCAGGAGCTAGAATGTTTTTTTGTGTGTGTGTGTGTGGTGGTGTTGTATTTGGCCTAGTTTGGAACCACTCTGAGTGGTGGATTCTCTCTGAATCATCAAAGGGAATGTGTTCATCACGTCAACCGGGAATGTGCAGCTACTTAATGGATTATTTTTGGAAAATACGTTTCAATAATAGCCTTATAGCTTTAACCAAAGCATAGACCATCGATTACCACGCTCTTAGCTCACAGCTTTTATTATTAAATAATAAATTGGTTTATTTATTTAAATTATTTTAGATTTTCCCCAGATTTACCCCCTATGATATAAAAATTAATTGGGTGTTTTTACCTTTATACTCCTTCAAAACAGACTGTTGCACTCATAAGAAAAATAGAAAATAAATAACAAGAGAGTAATTTTTATTCGCCATGCTGGTTCTGTTTTTTGCTCAACTGATTGTTTCTTTTCAGGAGAACTCAGCTGTCAGTGCCACATGCAGGGTTATGGGTCCACCGTAGAACTTGTAGCTGCTTCCCTCACAGAACGAAGTGACCACATGCCACCTGAGTACGACATCCAGGAGGCACAGAGACCACAAACACACACTGAACACGAACTTTCTCTCCTTCTCGTCTTTCTCATTGTCTCCTCATCCTCTAATACACAACCAAAATCCACCGAGTCTCTTGTCTCTCTCTACATCCCATTCTGAAGTTTTGTTCTCTTGAGGGAAAGATCTTGTTCTCCCTTTTAACCTTTCATCGGCCTGTGGTTCTGTAACTTTGTAGATGTTTGTGGATATTTAAAACAAGAGTCAATGAAATCAAAATGTATTCCTGACACCTATTTCGTCTCTTTCCCTGTTCCTGCCTCTCTTCTGCCATCGTTCTCTGTCTTCTCCTTTTCTCCTTCCTTTCTCCTTTTTTTTCTCTTTCCTGTTCTCCCTTTCCAAATTTTACTGGAAGGAAGGGCAGAGAAGTGATATTTTACCCTTGGTTAGATGGAAGAGTGGGACAGGAAGTTATGGAACCTAAGCCAGTGTAGGCTATTCAGAGCCGGATTTTAGTGTTTTGTGGGTTTGTGTATGTATGTGTGTGGATAAGGGAGTCGGGATCCTCCTGTAGCCGGTTAATTCCTCCCTTCATTCTCCACACAGATTCCACAAACAGCTGGCACTGCTCTTAAATGTCACCAGCATTTATTGGAGAATGTATCTGCTTATTAGTGTCAAACGGGAGCTTTTCAGTGTGGTCTGCTTCACGTCCCTGGACTCGCTGTCTCTCCTCCAAGTCTGTTAGACGAGATAAATAAGGGTCCTTTTTGGTTGAACAGGAAATCATGTAGCAACCACATCACATAGACTTTTTTTTAATTCATTTTGTATAAAATGGTCTCTCTGAAATAATTACTATATTGAAGCTATGAAAATCATATCCATAAAATAATAAAAATGTTGTCTGTGAACACGCTTTAAGCTGTATTTAAAAAATATATCTAGAAAAGTAGATATTTACAAAAACAAATTGTGAGTAGTGATTGCCCACAAAACATGTGGCCATGATTTTAAGATGTAGGTGGTTGCCAAGGTGTTGCTATGCATTTGCAAGGTGTTGTGTGGCTGCTAAGGAGTTGCTAGTGCGTTGCAGGGGTATTTGTTGCTTGATGTTCCCTGTATATGGTTTAGGCCCTTCCTTCAGTGTTATTCTTAAATAAATAAAATATTAAAATAGCAATTCAATTAAATTTCTCAAGCTGGTTAGTTCACCCAAAAATGAAAATTCTGTCATTAATTAATCCAAACCCCTAAGACCTCAGTTCATCTTCGGAACACAACTTAAGATATTTTTGATGCATTCTGAGAGCTCTCTGACCCTCCCATAGACAGCAACCCCTTTTAGACGGGTACTACCACGTCAACTTTCAGGAAACGTTAGCAAGGAGATCGGTAAATTAAGCCATGTGACATCAGGGATTCAACCGTAAATTACGAAGCTACGAGAATCCTTTTTGTGTGCAAAAGAAAAAAAAAACTTTTTTCAACAATTCGTCTCCTCTGCCTCACCCTAGCGCCATTTTGGAGAGTATCCACTGAACGCAATCAGCATATGTTGTTCCTTGTCAGCCGTGTGGTGCTCAAACCACAACATAAAACGTGAGGTTTTATGGGTTTGGAACGACATGAGGATAAGTAAATGACAGAATTTTCATTTTTGGGTGAACTATCCCTTTAAGGTTTGTTCAGCTGTAATTTATTCTTTTTTATAAATATTGTAATTTATAAGTAACTTACTGGTACTGTTTTTTTTGTCCAATTTTATTAATTGAAATCAGAGTTTTCAAAAAAAAAAAAACATCTATTTGAAAACTAATTTTCTTTCAATCTCATAAACTGAATGGATGTGTGGGCTACTCTGGCTGGTTCCAGCAAAGCTTTGTTCTGTCAATGTGTAAAAATAAAGACGAATTCAAAGAGCAGCCAATGAGGCTTTGATTATGTCGTCTGCAGATATATGAGGGTGTTTTTATTACCTCTTTTTAACAAGATGAATACAAGCGTTAAATATGTGAGGCTGCTGCTTGGCTATCATCTCTGCTGAACACATGTAAAGATCAGTTTGATCTCCCCTTACCATTTTCATGTGCAATTAAGAAAATTCCAGAAAAAGACGAGAACGGTATGTTTACAATTCTCGCTTTCCCTTCCGATTCTGTGTTTGTTTTCTTAGTCAGCACTAAAATGAGGTTTGCTTTCTCGGAAGAACTTTTTCACACACTTCTAATCCTGCAGTCTAGTTCCGTTGTGAAAGATCCTGGATGAAAAAGCCACAGAGAGTGACTCATTCATTCAGTATGACTACTGGATGACCACTGACTAGCAGTTTGTCTTATTCAATATGCATTGTGTACAAGCCATGTCAGTCCGAATGTCTTCATGTGTTAAATTTGTCAGGATTTTGGCATGATTAGTGTTGTCATAAGCTTTTGACTAACTAAAATAAATGGTTCACTCATTTTAACCCTTGTGCGGTCTTCGGTCACTTTAGACCAAAGAATTTTACATTTTGAATATTTAAAAATCGCAGCTTCATTGGAATGATACGAACTTGGTGACTTTTATGGAACTTGGTATGTGAACACACACAAAAAATTGAGGGCATGATTCTAAAAAGATAAGGGCTCGTAAAAAAAATAGTCACACTTATGGTCTTCGGTCAAAAATGACCGACCATAGGAAATGAATGGGAAATGGCAAAAAATTTGAAAATACAGAATATTTTTGTGAGAACAATCTACAAATCCCCCACGATGCAGGAAAAAAATTGTACAGCAATGAAGGGGTGAAACTCTAAAACATCTAGAGTGCAAAATCAACGCACCCACTCACACATGGGTGGACACAGACACACTTGTACACACACACACACACCCCTATGAACTGATGTGCCTGTAACACAGCAACTATGAAAAATAAAATCAATAATTCAACTACAATTTAGTAAAAACGTGGACAGCAAGGAAGGGGTTACACTCTAAAACATCAAGAGTGCAAAACAGACACATCCACTCACACACACTTACTTACACTCACAGACACACACACAGACACACAATTATACACACTCAAATGAATTGATATGGCTATAACCATATAGCCAAAATGAGTCAGAAAACTGAAATAAGAGGTTAAAATAAGATCAGGCCCAGAAGGAATATGCTCTGATAAAGCATTCCTGTTTATTTTTGTTACATTTTTATTGAATTTTAATGTTTTGTATAACAAAATGCTTTCTGTATTCAGGTTTGACTGTAGTAATAATAATTAAAAAACTGACGCTTCAAATCAACATTTAAAACAACAAAAAATATAAACCTTGACAAAAAGTAGTCTTTGAGAATGCCTTAATATACATTTAAATCCACAACCTAATGAAAGTAAACAATTATGTATAAAAACAACTAGGGAATTCAAAAACCTCTCTATAGATTCCTATACAGGCATCTAGTGGTTACACCATGAAATTACATGTTTTTCTTTCTTTACTCTGATCAATTGTATCATCTCCGTCAAGGATCTCTGTCTATTACTGATTACGCCCTCAGGTTCAGAACCCTCGCAGCAGCCAGCGGATGGAATGAGCGTGCACTTATGACCACCTACCGGCAGGGACTTCAGCCGAGAGTGCAAATTCAGCTCTCCGCATACGATGACTCCTACGGCTTGGAGCGGTTTATCCAGCTATCCATCCAACCGCATGAAATCCTGCCTTACGGAACCTCACCTCTCTTCATGCACTCCCCTCCTCCGTCGGCCAGACACCATCAGCCCTCCAGAACCAGGTCAGGAACCCATGCTAGTGGATGGCACTCGACTCTCCCCTTGGGAGCGGCAGAGACGGCTGAGCAAAAGCCTGTGTTTGTACTGTGGAGCTGGAGGGCATGTGATCGCGGCATGCCCTATTCGCCCGCCACGGCCTATGGTGAGTGTTATTAAGCCATCTATAGTTAATATGCAGCCCCTCACCTCTGTTGTGAAACTTACTGCCGCCGGTATCTCCCTTCCAGTACACGCCCTCCTCGACTCTGGGTCAGCCGGGAACTTCATCTCCGGAAGTCTCTGCCGCCAACTCAATCTCCCGACCACGACCACCCAGACCACTTTACCAGGTCCAATCGGTGACTGGAAAACCTCTCAGCAGGAAACATGTGCGCCACAGCGTAGGTCCGCTTCACTTACAAGTTGGACAGTTGCATGAGGAAGCACTGCATCTCCTGGTTCTGGAGGATTCCACCGCTGATGTGATCCTAGGGCGCCCCTGGTTGGTGCAACATGATCCTACCATCTCCTGGAGAACTGGTGAGGTCCTGAAGGGGGGCAGCACCTGTTTCCCTGACTGTTTCCCTCACCTTCCTCAGCCATCACCTCCGCATTCCAAAGCCCTCACACTCTGCTCCACGTCCATCGAAAGCCCGATCGAAAAACAGTCAGTAGATGTCCCAGCCTGTTATGCCCCCTTCAGTGATGTATTCTGCCCGAAAAAAGCCTCCCAGTTACCTCCGCACTGGCCATGGGACTGTGCCATAGACCTGATTCCGGGTGAGCCAGTGCCCCAAGGAAGAATTTACCCCTTGTCACTCCCTGAACAGAAGACCATGGAGGAGTACATCGAAGAGGCTTTACAGCAAGGATACATCCGCCCTTCCACGTCCCCTGCTGCTTCCAGCTTCTTCTTCGTGGCCAAGAAAGACGGGGGTTTGAGGCCTTGCATTGATTACCGGGTTCTAAACAAGAGTACTGTCAAGTTCCGCTATCCCCTTCCTCTCGTCCCAGCGGCATTGGAACATCTCCACGGAGCCACCATCTTCACCAAGTTAGACCTCCGCAGCGCATATAACCTCATCCGGATACGTGAGGGGGACGAGTGGAAAACTGCCTTCGTGACCCCTACTGGACACTGCGAGTACCTCATTATGCCGTATGGACTAGTAAACGCCCCCTCCGTATTCCAGGACTTCATGCATGAGGTGTTCCGGGAGTATCTTCACCGGTTCGTCCTCGACTATATATTGATGACATCCTAATCTACTCCCGGAGCTTGGCCGAACATCGCCACCACGTTGCGGAGGTCCTGAAATGCCTGAGAGAATTCCATCTGTTCCTTAAAGTCGAGAAATGTTCATTCCATCAGTCCTCAGTGCAGTTCCTTGGGTATGTCATCGACGACGGAGGTATCCAGATGGACGAGAGGAAGGTGGATGCCATCCAAAACTGGCCAGTTCCCACCACCGTCAAAGAATTGCAAAGGTTCCTGGGTATGGGTATCATTACCCTGCTGAAAAAAACAATAGAAACCATCACAGAAATTCTTATAGTTTCCATTAAACCATTACAAAATTCATTTTTGTTTTGGGCATTATTCCAATAGGAATTATTGTTGTTCTATTGGTTGCCATCTGCCAGATTACATCCCACCAATAGAATCCATCAAATAGACACCATTATAGATTACATTAAAACCAAACAAATTCCCAATATAACCCTGAAATCCATTACATTTTTATTGTTTTGGGAGGGGTTCTATTGTTTTATTTTTCAGCAGGCAAGATTATAATGGTATAACTACTTTTACAGAATTAACTTAAATACAGAATTTCACAGAAAATATTTGTTTATTTTTTATAAATAAAGAACTATTTCTTAAGTCAACTATTAAAGTATTACATATGTTACATAGGCTGATTTATTCATTTTAAGTATTTGGGATTTTAAGAACAAGTGGAAAATGTGCTGAATGTTTCATTTCATCCAAGTGAAATTAGCAAGCAGTTAGACTGAATTTATATTTGTTTTAAACGCGGAGCCAGGCGCGAGTCGACACAGGTTGCGCGCGTGCGTCAAGCCTCATCCATACTGCCAGATGGGCTCTTGAAGACTTGCGGAGCCGGGTGCGAGTATAAACGAGCATTACGAGACAGGCTGCGTGAGTGCGGCAAGCATGAACGGCTCGTCCGTGACGCGGGATTCGCGCCGCGTGGGGCAGAGAGGAGCGAGTATGAGAAGCATTCACAGACACAGGCTGTGTGTGCGCTCTTCTGAATTGGGAATAGCGAACATGCATCATAAACTTATTTCAAATTAATCTGTTGGGGAGAAAAAATGTGTAAACTAACAAAAACATCTAAGAATGCATCTTTTATTCGCCAGTACTGAAAACAGAACCGAGAAGGGAGCTTTTGATATGCGCTGTGACGCAGCTCTTGGAAATTACCTTTTTTGTTTGTTGTCTGTCATTTCGAAGCTTAAGTTGCAAACGTTTTTCTTTAGTTTTAATTTGCTTAACAATCGATCTGACCCAGTAGACGCCATAATCCCACTCTGTCTCTTTTTTTTTAATGGTGGGTGTTTATGCAGTTGGCTAGAGCAGTGCTGATTGGGGAGAACGGATGTGCGCTCACTCTATTGGTTATTAAGACTGCAACTCAAGGCTGGCAGTCATGCATATGCTCTGGAACAGAGTAATATCGCGTCCATATCGCAGGCTTTGCGATTAGGAAATCGCAACGTCTCAAATCGCGATTTCGATTCGATTTCGATTAATCGCACAGCCCTAGATGGTAACACATGTGTTCTAGTAGTCATTGATCGATTCTCTAAATCCTGTCGTCTTCTCCCCCTCAAGGGCCTACCCACAGCCATGGAAACTGCGGACGTCATGTTTAATAACATCTTCAGATACTACGGAATTCCTGAAGACATAGTTTCTGACCGGGGCCCGCAATTTATCTTGAGAGTATGGAAGGCATTCTTCTCCCTCCTAGGTGTGACCATAAGCCTTTCATCTGGATACCATCCCCAGTCTAATGGGCAGACGGAAAGGAAGATCCAAGAGATTGGGCGTTTTCTACGAACCTTCTGCCATGGCCACCAGAACTCTTGGAACCAGTTCCTAGGCTGGGCCGAGTATGCACAGAACTCTCTTCATCAGCCATCCACTGGACTCACTCCCTTCCAGTGCGTACTCAGGCACTCCCTTCCGTCGGATGTTCCCTCTGTCGATTACTGGTTCCGGGAGAGCGAGAGGGTCTGGGATGCAGCTCACCATCAGCTTCAGCGGGCAGTGCACAGAACCAAGACAACAGCAGACCTTTGAAGGGCTAAGACCCCATCATACCAGCCCGGGCAGAAGGTATGGCTGTCAACACGGGACATCAGGATGTGCCTGCCCTGCAAGAAGCTCAGTCCCAGATATGTTGGCCCCTTCACCATCCTCAAACAAATAAACCCGGTCACATACCAACTCCAACTACCCTCACAATACAGGATTCACCCTTCCTTCCACGTATCACTACTCAAACCTCACCACCCTTCTGTTTCTGTCTCCACAGAGCCTGGCCCGACGGAAGAACCCCCTCTTCCGTTAATACAGGAGGACGGTACCATCTACAAAGTCGACGAGATCGTGGACTCCCGGCGCCGTGGTGGGCTCTTGGAATACCTGGTGGACTGGGAAGGCTATGGGCCAGAGGAACGGTCATGGGTGCCCAGAGCTGATATCCTGGATCCCACGCTACTGGAAGCCTTTCACTCCACCCATCCAGCTCGCCCAGGGCCCCGAGGAAGGGGTAGGCCACCACAACGTCGGGGTTTTCGGCCCTCAGGAGCGGGCCGTGGAGGGGGGGGTACTGTCACAGATCGGCCAGGCTCAATCACCTCACAATCACAACGATCCATCTCACCTGAGTTCTAATCACGTGCACCTGTCACGGATCATCAATCACCTCCAGCTCCCATTCATAAGCACACACCTCACATCACTCCAGTGTCCGATCTCGTTCCAATGAAGTGGACGCTCTCTCTCTGCAATCCGTAAGATTCATTGAAAGACTTACCTACCCTGTTATACTTACCTCCTGTGTTTCCTCCAGTGTTAGTTCCAGTCCCTCGCTCCGTGGAAACCCCGTCACTCACCATCGGAGGTGTGTGCTATCCACTGTCTTCCTTCCACGATCTCCTGGGAAATCCCCTTACTAGAGTTATCTCTCCTCATCCTCCCAAAGGACTTTCTATCTAGCTTAAAATTCACCTGCCCGTATCCTCTGCCTCACTTGCTGGAAATAAACATCATTGTTTCTCTCTAACCCTCTGTGTGAGTCTCCTTCCGTGACACTCACCAGGAGGTGCTAATCTGCCTTCAAAAATGGATTTTAAAGGCCTAGTCTTTATTTTAATCAGAGATACTGCATTGATTGAAAAATAATTTTAAAAAATTTGATATTTTTTTTTCTATTTTCAATGGGAAAAATTGATAATAATTATTGCATAAATATTAATTATTACTTTAATTGCGTTAAATAATTTTAACGCGTTAAATTGAAAAAAATTAATCGCATATATACAGGTGCATATCAATAAATTAGAATGTCGTGGAAAAGTTCAGTTCATCTGCATTTTTTGGTCTCTTGATTCTCATTTTCCTCTTGACAATACACCATAGATTCTCTATGGGGATCAGGTCTGGTGAGTTCGCTGGCCAGTCAAGCACACCAACACCATGGTCATTTAACCAACTTTTGGTGCTTTTGGCAGTGTGGGCAGGTGCCAAATCCTGCTGGAAAATGAAATCAGCATCTTCAAAAAGCTGGTCAGCAGAAGGAAGCATGAAGTGCTCCAAAATTTCTTGGTAAACGGGTGAAGTGACGTTGGTTTTCAAAAAACACAATGGACCACACCAGCAGATGACATTGCACCCCAAAAACATCACAGACTGTGGAAACTTAACACAGTACTTCAAGCAACTTGGGCTATGAGCTACTCCACCCTTCCTCCAGACTCTAGGACCTTGGTTTCCAAAATGAAATACAAAACTTGCTCTCATCTGAAAAGAGAGGACTTTGGACCACTGGGCAACAGTTCGGTTCTTCTTCTCCTTAGCCCAGGTAAGACGCCTCTGACGTTGTCTGTGGTTCAGGGATGGCTTAACAAGAGGAATATGACAACTGTAGCCAAATTCCTTGACACGTCTGTGTGTGGTGGCTCTTGATGCCTTGACCCCAGCCTCAGTCCATTCCTTGTGAAGTTCACTCAAATTCTTGAATCGATTTTGCTTGAAAATCCTCATAAGGCTGCAGTTCTCCGGTTGGTTGTGCATCTTTTTCTTCCACACTTTTTCCTTCCACTCAACTTTCTGTTAACATGCTTGGATACAGCACTCTGTGAACAGCCAGCTTCTTTGGCAATGACTGTTTGTGGCTTACCCTCCTTGTGAAGGGTGTCAATGGTGGTCTTCCCCATGATTGTGTAGCCTAGTGAACCAAACTGAGAGACCATTTTGAAGGCTCAGGAAACCTTTTCAGGTGTTTTGAGTTGATTAGCTGATTGGCATTCTAATTTGTTGAGATAGTGAATTGATGGGTTTTTGTTAGATGTGAGCCAAAATCATCACAATTAAAAGAAACAAAGACTTAAACTACTTCAGTCTGTGGGCATTGAATATATTTAATACACGAGTTTCACAATTTGAGTTGAATTACTGAAATAAATGAACTTTTCCACAACATTCTAATTTATTGAGATGCACCTGTATATATATGGATGTTTACTTGTCATACAGAGCTATCATATGACAAGTAATTCAGAAAACGTTTAGACTTAAAAATGTACCTTTGGTTTTGTATAGAAAAAATAAAAGCACATGGGCTTGGAACTACATAAGAGTGAATAAAACTTATTAAGTAATATTATATTATGCCTGAATATTTGGATAAACCATTCCTTGAATGACGCATTTATTGTCTAATACTTTGGCAAAGTGCATCCAAACACTATCTAGCTCAAAATAATCAACAGTTCTCAGTCACTACTTGTCGGAACGTCATCTTGAGTCTTTAAGTTGCTTGTGCAACATTAAGATAAGCAGGTAAGCAGTCTAGTTTCTAGTTATCAGAGCTCTAGATCAGTCTGTAAATGCTCAACAGTGAGATTAGTCTCTAAGTTCGCCAATTACGTTATCACCAGTCTCTTTAGTTTGTCAGGCTGCACTTAGCATGGGGTCATTTCCTCAGAAGTGGATGGCGGCATGGCACTGTAGTCAGCTCGTCTGTCCGTCGGCCTCTAGGTAATGCCCAAGGGCCGCTCTCTGCCTGGATGAACAGCACCAACCCTGGCCTTCATATCCAGACACTCCCTCCGAATCCCAGGGTGGAGGGGTCGGTGACACAAGTCCATTGTAAAGGATTAGCCGGATCTGACACTGTTGGACTGCGACTGCTGACGTCGCCATAGCCCACGTCTGTCTTGTTATTAGACAGGACTTTCACTGCACGGGTGTTGAGAGAGGGGCCTCAGACAACCGGTAGCTCAACACTGAGTTTGTGGTTTTAAGGGAGTCCAATAAATTTAAGTGGATACTTATGGTGCCTCTGAGTCTATGTAGCAGGGACCAAGGGGTCTAGACCGAAATGTTAATAGATACATGTCTATACAACAGAATGCAGAGAGCACTTTTTGGGTCAGCCAACTACAGACTTACGTTAAGTTGTAAACAAGATTTTGCTTGATTTTGATGGTAAGCGTACATAGAGGGTATTGATCTAGAGAAAAATAACTGTGGCCATATGAGGTGTTCTACCATGTTCTGCATTGTAAATGTTGTGGAATCAACAGCCCTCTAGATTTTCCAGTCAATGAGCAATCAGACTTTATTTAAGGATTGCTGGAGAAATATTTGGAAATTATGGAAGATAAGCACTTTGACTACTTTATAAATGTTCCATTTGTCATGATCCCAACTTATTAAAAAAACTTTGTTTGCTTCAGATCTTAACTTGTTATTCCAAAACAACAACAACAACAAAAAAACATTCTTGTGATTTCAACTAAAAAAGTTACTAAGTGCAATAAATATATTAAATATACTGGATCCTCGACAAGCATGTTTCTTTTTATTTTGAAATAGCTCTGGGTTTGTCAGTGATGGACCACATTCAAGTGTCCAACACTCAAGAATGAGATTATTGTCATTAGACACGTCTGCATGGTTTGTGGCTGACCGGAGAAATCGTGAGTGATATAAAATTTCTCACAAGAACATAAAGTTAGCATCACACAAAAATACTGAGATCATGAAAAAATAATATTGCCTCTTTGGTCTTTCATATGCGTAATTTTGGTGGTAACATTTTGAATAATTTTAGAATGACAATGATACTGTTTTTGAAGTGACAAGCAATATACAAACCTGAGCTGGTATACTGTATCCCATAATGCACTGTATCTGATATGACCTTCTATTACCTACATGATGAATGAACAGAGAGGGATATCATCCACAGTTTAACATTTTCTTGACCAATTATTTGATTGCCAAAATTATTTTTAATTATTTGACTGCCAAAGACAATTTCACACAAAAATAAATCAGATGATGGTAATTGGGCGCCACTGACAAATTAAACAAGCAACCTATATAGCTACTGAAGTCATGTGACAGCTTCAGTGCATACAACATTATGTTTTACATGCTTTTTAGTAGGCAGTATGCAAACTTGCATTCTGTGTTGAACATTGCCATTGTTCTGTTTCATTTAGACTAAGGACATAAGTTCCTGTGTCCCTCTTCTCTGTGTGTGTATGTGTGTAAAAGTGTGTAAGGAGGAACAAAAAGCACATTGAGTGTGGAAAGAGTAGCGGAGCAGAATGAAGTGCCGTGCAGGATATACTCCTGCTGTCCACACCGCTGAGAGGGAAACACAGAGAGGAAGTGGGAATTCAATCAGCTGCCTTCAAGGTCCGTTTGAGCTGAAAGAGCCCCCACCTGGCCCTCAATCACTACCGGAGGATTCTGACTCAGACGCACTCATTAGATTGGTAATGCTCACTCAGTTTGTCTCTCTCTTTGACACTCAGGACTGAGCTGAGGTCACATAAGTAGTTACTTATCTACTTATCATACTTACTTATCGTAATCTAAAATGACTTGTGCTTATTACAGGGATAGTGCACCTGGATCAAGTTGGGGCCCAAACTTTGGCACCAAAAAGTATCGTGAAATTTGTTTGTCAAATGTTAGTGGATCATGTTCATAGTTGTGATGTGATGAACTACACCTGCTTAAGCTTGAGGTGAGCTGACTTCATGCATCCACTAAAAATCATCTTGACACCAGTTGATTATAAGCCATAGCAAAAATGGTTCAGAAAATTACACAATTCTGAGGGGGGGGATCTTGCAGAGCATTTGTTTGCATTAATAGTTTAAGTGTAGATTAGAGGGAAAGTTCGCTCAAAAATTATTTACCCACGTTATGTCATTCCAAGCCTGCATGACTTTCTTTTTCTGTCAAACACAAGAGAAGATATTTTGAAAAAATGTCTCAATTATTATTCTTTTTTTTTTCCCCATAAAATGACAATCAAGGGGGTCAGGTGTTATTTTGGACCACATTGACTTTCATGGACAAAAACATATTTCAAAATATCGTCTTTGTGTTCCACAGAAGAAAGAAAGCCATACATATTTGTAATGACCTGAGGGTGAATAAATGATTTTCATTTAGGGTGAAAACTATCCTTTTATGTGTCCAAATCCTATAACCTTGAGACTTCACAGTTTGTTTTAGTCTGTTTTTTAATTACTTACTTAATCATTTAATATGAGCCTAAAATCTCACGGCATTAGAGTGATAGTATATCTGTCAGTCTAAAAAATTAACGATTTAACGCTCAACCATTCTCCCATTTCTTTTTCCAGCCATCTTTTTTGTTTATGTGCTGTCATCACATGGGAGCATTAACACATCATCCAGCCAATAGTTAGGAAGCTGAGATTTGCCATGTTAAACACACCAGCTGCCATCACTTAGACTGTACGACCTACGCTTTCCCCCACGGTGTATTTGACCAGGGAAACATGCCATTATAGGACCTTCCAAACTAAACGTCCTGAACTTAACAAATCGGCCTGTGGTGCCATTTGAGCATTTGAAGCTATTTCACAGAAGGTTAATAGACATAATTAGATATAATTAATATAATTAGAGGGTGAATTGAAGGCTTCTCGTGCACTGTACCCTGACTTACATTTCGTAATCTGCGTCACAGTGCATCGCAAACGCCTGGAATCACTTACAGCCGTATGTAAAACAACACGGGGAAGAACATGGCGCACGGAAACGATATGGTTTTCTGCTCAGCTGAGATCACAGACCACTACAGCGCAATCAGTCAGGCCATCACAAGCCACAAGTGAACGGCTAGCTATTTTTAGGCTGGCATGGGGTGGAAGGCTCGACGGGACATGAAAAACGTCAAGATGGTTTTATTTCTACATTTCTGCAACCCAAAGTATTCCTTGTGAGATTTTCTTAAAGGGATAGATCACACATACTGTACACACACATTCTGTCATCATTTTACGTCACCCTCATTTGTTCCAACTTGTCACTTGTGATATCTATCGAGAATATTATTTTTTATTATTATTTTTAAACGGTACCTGCCGGTAATATCATATAATGAATGAAAAATGCACTTAAATGTACTTAACCAGAGTACACTTTGATGACTGTTTCTTAACACACTTAAGTATAAAGTTTCAAAAAGTGCACTTTGTATTAAAGTCAAATTAAAAGTTTCATTTTAAAATCCAATTTAAAACAATATGTTTTAATAATACTTATTTGTACACGTTTCAGTAGAAATAGGTAGTTTACCACTAATGCTTGTAATGATGGCAGCACACTTTAACCATATTTCAAAAACAACAGAATTTAGACAACAGAAAATGATAAAATTACATGAATTTCAGCTAGTTGCATTTAATATATGTTTAAACTATATTATATTTTTGTTTAATTGCCACTAAGCCTGTTTAAGAATATTCTTAGCACGTAAGTATGTTATTTCAAAGTATATTATTTACATAAGAAATACGTATTTTAAAAGTATGCTAAACTCAAAACCCAAAAGAAGATATTTGACACGAGGGAGAATAAATGATGATTTTTGGGTGATCTATCCTTTTAGATGACGTTACTCATTCACCCAGTAGATACACTAACCTGATGCTGTTCATTTTACTCACATAGCAGAGATAAATATGGTCCTCTATGGTGAATTTGGCTCACATTTGTCTTCCGCAAAACACACATTTTTCCATAGAGGTCACGGTACTGCCATGGGGGGTCATCCTTTTTAGCATGATGGAGAGGCTCTACATCTGACTGCAAACACCTTTCGGGAGACCCTGGGGTCGGTCCGCAGCTGTGGCCCTGTCGAATCTGTCAACAACACATCACGTACACTCTCACCTTCTGTCATTCTGGGGCCTCAGCCGTGTGGCTTACCACTGGTTCGTAAAATATAGTGCATGAAAACATGTGATATATTTATCCAATTTTTTTTTACAGTCATTATATTTACCCAACGTTTTTTAACTAGTCATTGTTTTTTTTTACTAGTCTCAACAAGGAAAAATACTCCTTTAAGACCACCTTTATGAATTTTTCACAAATTAGATTTCATTAATCAGATTATCTATGAATAATCATGTTTCTCATTTCCATCACATTTGAGACCGGTGTCACTCTCAGGGGCCTTCCCCTTTAACCTGTTCTCCATAATATCCAGAAAGACATCAGCTTGGCTCCTAATCAGAAGTTCCATCCTTCCAGCTGCAGGGCACTGATATGTCTCATTAACCATGCTAAGCTTGTCAAGGTACATTAAGCTGCTTAGCTGCATATACCTGTAATTTCCTCTCCTTTTGGCTCAGGGGTGTCTCTACGCCCCGTTACCAGAGGGGACAGGAGGCTGGGAGGAGTGACTGAATGAAGCCATATTGTGCAACCTAAAGCAGCCAGGGTAGACCCATAAACTGAGCGACAATATAGCCTGCACCTAATTGTTCAGTTTAAAGCCTGGCGATTACTGAGGCCCATAAAGTCAGGCGTTTCTCCCCCTCTATCTCGCTGAGACCACACAGTGCATGTTCGGCAGATCAGCAAAAGCGCCCTTGCTGTTTCTCATTTCGCTAGCAGGGGAGGCCCCGATTTATTGAGGCAGGGTAATAAACACTAGCAACTAATGGCATTAATTGACCGTTTACGTGGATAGGTCGTGAATCATCATTGTGTTGTTGGAGAGCATTAACACCTTCTTGTGACATTAGGCCATGTTTTTAAAGGGGTGGTTCACTGGTTTTTTCTAGGCATGATTGTGTTTATGGGGTGCAGTCTATCATGTGTTAATGCTTTGTTTTTTTAAAAACGCATAATTTTTCACATAATTTATCTTTATTCCACACAGTCCCTTCTCTGAGAAACATGCTGATCATTTCCTTCTTTTATGAAGCCCCTCCCTCAGAAATAGGTGATGGGCTCTGGTTGGTTAGCTAGCCCAGTGTGTTGTGATTGGCTCAACCGTCTCTAGTGCGCGTCTAAACAGATGTGCCTTATGCTGGCCACAATAAAAGGCCACTCTAAAATGTGCAGTTTTACTGTATTGGGGGGGTCCGAAAACCAGTCAGTATCTGGGGTGACCACCATTTGCCTCACGCAGTGTAACACATCTCTTTCGCATAGAGTTGATCAGGTTGTTGCTTGTGGCCTGTGGAATGTTGGTCCACTCCTCTTCAATGGCTGTGCGAAGTTGCTGGATATTGGCAGGAACTGGAACACGCTGTCGTATACGCCGATCCAGAGCATCCCAAACATGCTCAATGGGTGACATGTCCACCCATAGTAACGTTAATGGAGAAAAAAAAAATTATGACAACTCTTGAATGACAAATTTAAAACTATTTGCTCAGGCCGCCCGAGCCTGAGTCAGGTGGTTGCTGGGGGTTACTTCATCTATCAGCCTACAGTGTGATTCCTGTTTGTTAATGATACACATAGTGCGTGTTTCTACCTAGGTAAGTTTGAGTTACTGGCTCAGACACACATCGTTATTTAGGTCATTAGTTAAATAAACCTAAGGGTACAGCACCCAGGTTCACATTGTTAAGTCACTAGTTAATTTATCTGGGCTCCATTAGCCCAGAAACACTTTTAACTCAGATCACTACTGGTCAACCGATCAGGTACACACAGCAATAGTTCACTAGCGTTAAGCCATTCGGCAAAGCAGGCCCAGGCTCACATAGATAGCAAGCACACGGTCTCATGGCTCTCTAGAGCAGCAGCAGTACATATGTCTTGGTAATAGATCTGCTTGTTCTGGGGGGGTTTATCTTTTATATTCCTTCTGCCTTTTAAGGATGATTTTAAGCATATTATTGTATAGCATTAGCATACATATTTAATTGTTTTGTTTTCTTCTTCCAGCTTTGTTGGGGGGCTATTTTTATGCTATTTGTGCAGCAGCAGTATGTCTTAAATACTCATGGCACCGTATTGCCATATGCATTGTGGCAGTATCAAGTTCCTGTACTTGCTTTCAGCAGCAGCAATAATCTACAACAACAGCAATAACCAACAGCAGCAGCGTAGCAGATCTGCTCTGCCAAGACCAAATACATTAACATTGTCATATCTATCACCATGCTAAAATGTTCAGAGAGTTGTCATGATTGAAATATATAGTTCAGTCATGAAACTCTAGATGGTGCATTCTGATGGGTTGTTAACGTAACTGATGATATTCAGAGAGTTAAACGACTTGGCACAAGCTGATTGGTTCATGCTGCATATGCAGCCAATGAGCTTAGTGCCTTGCATTTATGTGGCTGGCTAGCATTCACTTGAGATTCCTGCAGCGTGCTTTCAGAGTTTCTCTGAAATCCTCTACCTTCCCCAGCTCCACCTGCATAGATCTGCTATGGGTTATTTTATATGCGATTTGTGCAGCAGCAGTATGTCTTAAATACTCATGGCACCGTATCACCATATGCATTGTCAGTAGCAAGTTCCTGTACTTGCTTTCAGCAGCAGCAGCAGCAGCAATAATCTACAACTACCACTATAACCAACAGCAGCAGCAATTCAGCGCCAGAGTAGCAGATCTGTTCCGCCAAGACTAAATACATTAACATTGTCATATCCATCACCATGCTAAAATGTTCCGAGAGTTGTCATGATTGAACGAATGTTAAAAAAAAGTGAAATCACAATGAACCACCCCTTTAATTGCCATTTAGCACTTGGCACCTGTGCATGATTTTTTACTAACCTCGTGTTATGTTCAGCCAGATTCAATCGCTTTGTATTGCACTTTTCACAATACATATTGTTTAAAAACGGCTTCACAGAAAATAATTTTTTTTTAAATTGCAATCAGGAAAAATGTTGTTATTGGTCAGAGATGAGTGTGTCAAAGTAACGTCCATATGGCAGTAATATACAGCTATAAAATAATACAGTGTGGTTAGAAAACATTATGTATTCAGTTTTTTTATATGTAAAATATATTTATAGATCCAGTTTTGTATGTTGGTTTAAGCTGGATCATGTGTTACATTAGTTAGGGAATTGAAAAGATATGGAGCTCATTCATATATCTGATTCTATATATATACTCACTGTCCATGCAGTCCATGAGAACGGAACCTGTGATCTAGATATTGCTAATGTCCCAATTAGGAGTCTCAAAATCCAAGTGCGAATGAAAATAAAGAGTTTATTAGCAATGGACAGAGACAACAGCAGTTGAGTACTCCAGCCGAGATCTTCAATACCTACACAAGAACCGTGAAGAGTGATGCAACTCAGTGTGGACAAATCCGACGTGGGTGCAGGATAATTCGATGCAGGCTCGACGAGAAACAGGAAACAGTGAAGAGCTGACAGAGAAACAAGACATTATTAACGAACCGACAACACACAAGGCAAACGCCAGCTAGGTATAGGCAGTGCAAACTATCTACAGCTATGTGCTCTGATTAGGCCGGCAGCTGCGGTTGCTAGGCAACGGACAAAGACACACACACACACACACACACACACACACACACACACACCAGACAGAGACGCAAAATGAACACACGGACCCATGAACCGTGACAGCTAATGCCATTTATCTGTCAGTTAAGGGACAAGAGGTACGGGACGTATCCTGCTTAATAAGTGCATTTAAAAGTACTTTCTGTATACTTGTAGTAGTAGACAAATGAAGACTGTAACTTTGCTATGCAAAAACCAGTTGTAGTACAAGAGTACTGCAGGAATAGCATATTTTTGTACACCATAAGCCAGAAGGGATTTAGCATTTTAGAATTTCCACTTCCTTCTTTCCAAAGTCAGTGAGTTTTTTTAGAATGGGTTTTTGGTTTTTAGAAGGGGCATCATGCCTCATATGTTTGAGGGGGCACGAGTGAAGTGGGGGAGGGGAGTCTCGTCATGCCTGTCATGTGACACACATATTTGAGAAAGATATTTCATGATACTCTAACACGTTTGAATAAAAAAACAGTGTTATATAAAAAACAAGACAGTTAATAATGTCATTAGTTTTACCATCAGTTCAAGCCCGAAAGGGGAACAGAGTCGCGTGACAGACACAGTGATGAAGCTGGTATGTGTTTGCAGTACACAAGCCACGGTTAAGACAGTTGACTCCACTGTGATGTGACCCCCCCCACCCCCCTCTCTCTCTCGCTCTCTCTCTCGCTCTCTCTCTCTCTCGCACACACACACACAATGCGCAAAACTGTTCAAAAAATATTTGAGCAGTCAATAGCAAATACTTACACTAATACCAAAACAGTAAGCTGAATTCAGAGCACCAGATTTGTCATAGCAAAGTCATATTACCTCCTCTCCTATGTTTAAGTAAACTGCCGTCCAATAAAGGACATGCATGTTGAACCACGCCTTCTTTCTTTGCTGAACATTTGGGCGGCATTATGCTAATAGTTCCACATAGTGATTAGATATGTGGGGGCGGTGTTTAGAACTACCTTTTAGTGGGGCGTGGAGACGTCTTAACTTTGATAAAGAATATCTATTTGGGTTTGTGACTTTAGTCTTTGCCACTTCAGGGATCTTATCTATGCACAATCAGCTTGTAACACTCCAAGAGAAAGGAAAACTTTAATCGCATCATATGACCCCTTTAGTACCATATATGGGGGGGTTGTTTGGGGTTGTTTTTTTTTTTTTGTTTTGTTTGTTTTTTTTTTATTGCGCATAAATATTTTTAATACAACTGACTTTGTATTTAACGTCAATTTAATAAAAACATTTAAAGTTATTAATTATAACACTTGCATAATTGTACAGAAAGAGAGCACAGAACATTTACATTATCAAAGAACATCATGGACTTCAGTCTAGCCAGAGTTTCAAGAAGCACTCTCAAAACTCCCATTATAATCAATGAAGCTGTTTACACTGTGAAATGAATATCTTACTTACATTCTTACGCACATCTGCACTTTGTTGTTTCTGATGAGAGAATTGGCCAGAGAGCAGAATTCAGTCAGCGAACGCGCGCACTGAACAAAGCACCGCATTTCAGCGCTGACTCATCTGAACGCCTCTGATTGGCCATTGCATTCATAAGCTCAACAGAATCGTGTGTGATTGGTTATAATGCGCAGCACTCTAAAAACGCGTCTGTCTGTGGATCAGCGCCAGCCAAAGCGCAAACGCAGATTTGAATTTAGCAGCTTATGATGTGCCACACTGAACGTTCTTCTAATCACACCGGTGTGATCGTATCAAATTTAAAAATAAATATTATTAGGCTATTTATTTGTCATTTGGAATCTGCATTCAAAATCCACTTGGCTCAAAAATCTGAGGGGGCACGTGCCTCTGGAAAGTAGTATTATGATTTGGAAAGGAATTTCTTAGGGTTAAGGTTTATCGAAGAGGGTTTTCAAATGTAATTTCAGTTTGGTAAACTGTACAACAGGAGCTGCCATTGATGTGAATGCGTCTTCTCCAGAAGCCTGTGGTAATTTGCAGGGTATATTGTGCTGAGGTCCTCAGCCCTGTCTTGGAGGAGCTCTCATTAATGCAAGAGGCGCTGTGCTTCCTTTGTTGTGCTAATCAAGCACAGATGTGGACACCCAAAAGTGCGGGAAATCTCCAGGGAGAGTGAACCATCAGTCAAGGCCTAACACACATACTGAGAGAGTGTTTATTTGTTTTTCTTGCTTGTTCATACATGGTAGGTGCATTTTTTAAAGATTAAATTTACATGTATAGTTTTTTTAATACCCTTATTTTAAATAAAAAATAGTTAAAGCACGCCTAGTCAAGAGTAAAACAACAGCACAAACCAAAGCATACCAAACCAGGGGTAAAATAAAACAAAATATATTAAATATATATTTAGTTGTCAAATGTAAATAATATAAAGATTAATTTAAATAAAAATAATATTAATACCATTAAGTTTGTACGAAATATAATATATAAATAATAATTAATTAATTAAGTAAATAACTTAGTAGATAAATAAATCAAAATAAATATATTACTGAATCACAAACAACAAAAAGCACAACCAAAGCATACAAAATGAGGGTTCTATGTATATACAGTGGGTACGGAAAGTATTCAGACCCCCTTAAATTTTTCTCTCTTTGTTTTATTGCAGCCATTTGCTAAAATCATTAAATAATTTTTTTTCCTCATTAATGTACACACAGCACCCATATTGAGAAAAACACAGAATTGTGACATTTTTGCAGATTTATTAAAAAGAAAAACTGAAATATCACCTGGTCCTAAGTATTCAGACCCTTTGCTGTGACACTCATATATTAACTCAGGTGCTGTCCATTTCTTCCGATCATCCTTGAGATGGTTCTACACCTTCATTTGAGTCCAGCTGTGTTTTGATTATACTGATTGGACTTGATTGGAAAGCCACACACCTGTCTATATAAGACCTTACAAGCTCACAGTGCATGTCAGAGCAAATGAAATCATGAGGTCAAAGGAACTGCCTGATGAGCTCAGAGACATAATTGTGGCAAGGCACAGATCTGGCTAAGGTTAAAAAAAAATTTCTGCTGCATTTAAGGTTCCTAAGAGCACAGTTGCCTCCATAATCTTTAAATGGAAGACTTTTGGGACGACCAGAACCCTTCCTAGAGCTGGCCGTCCGGCCAAACTGAGATATCGGGGGAGAAGAGCCTTGGTGAAGAGAGGTAAAGAAGAACCCAAAGATCACTGTGGCTGGGCTCCAGAGTTGCAGTTGGGAGATGGGAGAAAGTTGTTGAAAGTCAACCATCACTGCAGCCTTCCACCAGTCGGTGCTTTATGGCAGAGTGGCCCGACGAAGCCTCTCCTCAGTGCAAGACACATGAAAGCCCGCATGGGGTTGCTAAAAAACACCTGAAGGACTCCCAAGATGGTGAGAAATAAGATTCTCTTGTCTGATGAGAACTTTTTGGCCTTAATTCTAAGCGGTATGTGTGGAGAAAACCAGGCACTGCTCATCACCTGTCCCATACAGTCCCAACAGTGAAGCATGGTGATGGCAGCATCATGCTGTGGGGGTGTTTTCAGCTGCAGGGACAGGATGACTGGTTGCAATCGTGGGAAAGATGAATGCGGCCAAGTACAAGGGATATCCTGGACGAAAACCTTCTCCGAAGTGCTCAGGACCTCAGACTGGGCCGAAGGTTTACCTTCCAACATGACAATTACCCTAAGCACACAGCTAAAATAACAAAGGATTGGCTTCACAAAACTCTGTGACTGTTCTTGAATGGCCCGGCCAGAGCCCTGACTTAAACCCAATTGAGCTTCTCTGGAGAGACCTAAAAATGGCTGTCCACAAACGTTTACCATCTAACCTGACAGAAATGGAGAGGATCTGCAAGGAGGAATGGCCCCCAAATCCAGAGGATCCCCAAATCCAGGTGTGAAAAAACTTGTTGCATCTTTCCCAAAAAGACTCAGGGCTGTATTACATCAAAAGGGTGTTTCTACTAAATACTGAGCAAAGGGTCTTAATTCTTAGGACCATGTGATATTTCAGTTTGTCTTTTTTAATAAATCTGCAAAAATGTCAAGAATTCTGTGTTTTTCTGTCTATATGGGGTGTTGTGTGTACATTAATGAGAAAAAAAATTTACTTAAATGATTTTTAGCAAATGGCTGCAAAATAACAAATAGTGAAAAATTTAAGGGTGTCTGAATACTTTCCATACCCACTGTATACAGTGGGGAAAAAAAGTATTTAGGCCTCCTTCCTTATTTCTTATTTTTTTGCATGTTTGTCAAACTTTAATGTTTCAGATCAAACAAATTTAAATATTTGTAAAAGACAACACATGCAGTTTTTAAATGAAGGTTTTTATGATTAAGGGAAAACAAAATCCAAAACTACAAGGCCCTGTGTGAAAAAGTGTTTGCCCCCTAAACCTAATAACTGTTTGGGCCACCCTTAGCAGCAACAACTGGAATCAAGCGTTTGCGTTAACTTGCAATGAGTCTGTTACAGCGATGTGGAGGAATTTTGGTCCACTCATCTATGCAGAATTGTTGTAATTCAGCCACATTGGAGGGTTTTCGAGCATGGAGCGTCTTTTTAAAGTCATGCCACAGCATCTCAATAGGATTCAGGTCAGGACTTTGACTAGGCCACTCCAAAGTCCCTTAATTTGTTTTTCTTGAGCCATTCAGAGGTGGACTTGCTGGCATGTTTTGGATCATTGTCCTGCTGCATAACTCAAGTGCGCTTGAGCTTGAGGTCACAAATTGATGGCCGGACATTCTCCTTCAGGAGTTTTTGGTAAACAGCAGAATTCATGGTTCCATTTTATCACAGCAAGTCTTCCAGGTCCTGAAGCTGCAAAGCAGCCCCATACCATCACACTACCACCACCATATTTTTCTGTTCGTATGATGTTCTTTTTCTGAAATGCAAATGTTACTTTTACGCCAGAAGTAATGGGACACACACCTTCCAAAAAGTTCAACTTTTGTCTCGTCAGTCCACAGAGTATTTTCCCAAAAGTCTTGGGGATCATCAAGATGTTTTCTGGCAAAACTGAGACGAGCCTTTATGTTTTTTTTTTTGCTCAGCAGCGGTTTTCGTCTTGGAACTTGCCATGCAGACCATTTTTGCCCAGTCTCTTTCGTATGGTGAAGTCATGAACACTGACCTTAACTGAGACAAGTAAGGCCTGCAGTTCTTTGGATGTTGTTGTGGGGTCTTTTGGTGACCTCTTGGATGAGTCGTCGCTGTGCTCTTGGGTTAATTTTGGTCGGCCGGCCACTCCTGCGAAGGTTCTCCTCTGTTCCATGTTTTTGCCATTTTTGAATAATGGCTCTCACTGTGGTTCGCTGGATTCCCAAAGCTTTAGAAATGGCTTTATTACCTTTTCCAGACTGATAGATCTCAAGTACTTTCTTTCTCATTTGTTTCTGAAATTCTTTGGATCTCGGCATGATGTCTAACTTTTGAGGATCTTTTGGTCTACTTCACTTTGTAAGGCAGGTCCTATTTAAGAGATTTCTTGATTGCGAACAGGTTTGGCAGTAATCAGGCCTGGGTGTGGCAGAGAAATTGAACTCAGGTGTGATAAAACACAGTTTTAACAGGGGGGCAAACACATCTTCACACAGGGCCATGTAGTTTTGATTTTGTTTTCCCTTAATAATAAAAAACCTTCATTTAAACCTGCATGTGTGTTTAGCTATTGTGGTTTCTTGACTAATTTCAATTTGTTTGATGATCTGAAACATTAAAGTGTGACAAACATGCAAAAAAATAATAAATCAGGAAGGGGGCCAACACTTTTTGCACACCACTGTGATATAATATATATATATATATAATATATATATATAATATATATATATAAATATCTATATATGTGGGTGTGTGGTTGTGTGTGTGTAATATAATAAGCTTTAATTTGGAAATAAACTAATGTTTATATAATATAATAATATAAAAATATAATATCATAAATCAAGCTATGATCAAATTAAAGCAGTAAAGACTCATAAACCAAGACAAAAGTAAAAATTTAAATTTTGGGGGGAAAAATGACAGGGGGTGGTTGGGGGGGGTTATTTTAAATATAAACACTAACAGTGGGAATGTCAATTTAAATAAATCTATATAAACTGAATAAATTATATATATTATAAATAATAATATATATTAATAATAGATATTAAGTATATAATATAATATATATATATATATATATATATATACACTTCTTTTAAACCCCTTTTTAAAAAACAAAAAAAAAAAAAAAAAAAGCCTTGGGGTTAAATATAACCCAGCACTGGGTTAAAAAAGGACAAACCCAGCTATGTCAAAACAACCCAATAGCTGGGTGTCCCTTTTAACCCAGCACTTTTTAGCGTGTGTATATACAGTGGGTTACGGAAGTATTCAGACCCCCTTACATTTTCACTCTTTGTTATATTGCAGCCATTTGCTTAAATCATTTAAGTTAATTTTTTTTTCCCTCATTAATTTACACACAGCACCCCATATTGACAGAAAAACAGAATTGTTGACATTTTTTGCAGATTTATTAAAAAAGAAAAACTGAATATCACATGGTCCTAAGTATTCAGAAACTTTGCTCAGTATTTAGTAGAAGCACCCTTTTTTGATCTAATACAGCCATTAGTCTTTTTGGGAAAGATGCAACAAGTTTTTCACATTTGGATTTGGGGATCCTCTGCCATTCCGCCTTGCAGATCCTCTCCAGTTCTGTCAGGTTGGATGGTAACGTTGGTGGACAGCCATTTTTAGGTCTCCAGAGATGCTCAATTGGGTTTAAGTCATGGCTCTGGCTGGGCCATTCAAGAACAGTCACAGAGTTTTGTGAAGCCACTCCTTCGTTATTTTAACTGTGTGTTTAGGGTCATTGTCTTGTTGGAAGGTTAAACCTTCGGCCCAGTCTGAGGTCCTTAGCACTCTGGAGAAGGTTTTCGTCCATGATATCCCTGTACTTGGCCGCATTCATCTTCCCTTCGATTGCAACCCAGTCGTCCTGTCTCTGCAGCTGAAAAACACCCCCACAGCATGATTCTGCCACCACCATGCTTCACTGTTGGGACTGTATTGTACAGGTGATGAGAATTGCCTGGTTTTCTCCACACATACCGCTGAGAATTAAGGCCAAAAAGTTCTATCTTGGTCTCATCAGACATGAGAATCTTATTTCTCACCATCTTGGCAAACTCCATGCGGGCTTTCATGTGCTTTGCACTGAGGAGAGGCTTCTGTCGGGCCTCTCTGCCATAAAGCCCCGACTTGTGGAGGGCTTCAGTGATGGTTGACTTTCTACAACTTTCTCCCAGCTCCCAACTGCATCTCTGGAGCTCAGCCACAATTATCTTTGGGTTCTTCTTTACCTCTCACACCAAGGCTCTTCTCCCACTGCTCTTCTCCCCCGATAGCTCAGTTTTGGCCGGACGGCCAGCTCTAGGAAGTGTTTTGGTCGTCCCAAACGTCTTCCATTTAGGATTATGGAGGCCACTGTGCTCTTTAGGAACCTTAAGTGCAGCAGAATTTTTTTTTAACCTTGGCCAGATCTGTGCCTTGCACAATTCTGTCTCTGAGCTCTTCAGGCAGTTCCTTTGACCTCATAGTTCTCATTTGCTCTGACATGCACTGTGAGCTGTAAGGTCTTATCTAGACAGGTGTGTGGCTTTCCTAATCAAAAAAAAAAATCAGTATAATCAAACACAGCTGGAATCAAATGAAGGTGTAGAACCATCTAAAAGATGATCAGAAAAAATGGACAGCACCTGAGTTAAATACTGATGCAGAGCAAAGGGTCTGAATACTTAGGTCCATGTGATATTTCATTTTTTCTTTTTTATTAAATCTGCAAAAATGTCAAAAATTCTTTGTTTTTCTGTCAATATGGGGTTCTGTTTGTACATTAATGAGGAAAAAAAATTAACTAAAATTATTTTAGCAAATGGCTGCAATATAACAAAGAGTGAAATTTAAGAGGGTCTGAATACTTTCCATACCCACTATATATATATATATATATAAATATAATATATATATATATATATGTGTGTGTGTGTATGGTTTGTGTGTGTGTGTGTGTGTGTGGTTTAAGTAAAAAAAAACTAAAAAAGACAAAATTAAACATATTTATGACTAGTACTTTTATAATATAAAATAATACTAATAAAATAATATATTGTCAATGCTAACCACAAGCCTTTTTCAAATAGACATCTTTCCCCGAACATTTAAAACTATTATAAAGGTCTTTTCACGGCACGGGGGGGGGGGGGCGTTGAGCGAAACCCTGATGCTGCACTCCAGGTGGCACCTGGTCCCCCCTGTCTCTGTTTGGAGTGTAGGTCCTTTTGTCTCTCAAATCATTATTGAAATCTCAAAATAACACACCAAATCCTTCACCCTCCCCACCAGGAACTATCCCCTTTGTCTTAAGAGAATGTGAAAGCGGTTTGCCTCTCTCTTCTGGAGATGAGTTCAAGAGCGACATGCAACCGAGCGTTACGGTCATGAGAGAGATATGGAATCTCCAGAGGGTTTTAACAACTCCTGGTGAAGAGGGTCTTCTTCTCAGCACCCACCCGTGACTTCCTGAGGCCAGGTGTAGATCAGGGGTGGGAGGGCTTTTTTAAACAAGATTATTGTGTTGTTCTGATCCATACATACACACAGCAAGCACAAAACACTGGAGGGCGGCTTATTGAGATGAACTGTTTCACGTGCTTAGAGGACATCAATCATCATGACTACCTCCCATATAAACCAGGACATTGGTAGATAGTAGAAGATATGAACTTCATAAATTTAGTAAGCAGCAGACTGTGTAAAAAATTATACATGAGAATTTCAAAATTTCTTCTTTTGTGTTCCAAGGAAGAAAGTAACCACACAGATTGAGGGTGACAAAATAAAGGTGAGTAAATGATGACAGAGTTACATTTTTGGGGGGCAAATTATCTCTTTAATTTTTACCTGGCACATGAAATATTTGCATGAAATATTGATTTGAATTTTTATTATGTGATAATAAAGATAATGTAACTATTTTACGCAGTGACAATTTGTTTCTAAATTGTACAAAGTGATATGTATGAAAATGGACGATTCTTAAAAAATGTAAACATGAAGGTCCACCAAAAAATCTAGTTGTCATTGAGGGGTGCAATGCAACTGAGACCGTAAAAATTCCAACGAATGAACGACCAAATTGCCAAAATGCAAAATAGTTACAAATTGCCATGAGTGTATGTTGCATCAGAAATGAAAACGTACGATTCTTAGAAAAAATTTAAGCATCACTGTAAGCTAAAATTAGCCACCAATTTGTGTGGTGTAAAATAGTTATGAATCGCCATGAGAGTGTATTACATAAGAAAATGCAAACTTACTACTCAATGAGGCATAAGTAGAGGATTAGTATTAGCCACCAATTCACCATAATGTAAAATAGTTACCGATTGCCATGAGAGTGTGTTGCATTAACAGCTATGCAGCACATTTAGCAACCACTTTAGTGGTTTTTATACAAAAGTCTCTGACCTCAGAATGCTGTTATTGATTAATCAAATTCAAGCACTAATTTAATAAAAAGCATTAAATCTGGGTAGAAAGCATTCAAGCATGACAATCACTATTATCAGCTGCGGCTACTTGTGTCATTCTACTTGGAGTAGCAAAATCTTAATTCAAAGTGTAAAACTGAAGAAGTAAAGTCTAATCTCAGCACATCCTATTGTTTACCCATGAGCCGCCGTTAAAAGAAACTCTTCACTTTATCCTGCAACAATGTGTCAGATGAGAGAAAAGGGAAAAGCTGCGAGCTGAGAGGCAGGCTCAGGGCTCCCCTAGAATCGAGAAGCTCTTAATCAGGCCAAACAATGCAACCTCCAGCTCCTGCTTTCTTCAGCGGCCTGATCTAATAAGCTGCAGAGATCTTTGAGCCGATCCCCCTGGATTACCTCTGAAGATAGGACACAGCAGGAAGCCCTGGAGAAGAACCCTGGATGCTCCGTAATTTAAACTGGGGAAGGCGACCCTATGAACCCCACAAGGCCGGTCCACAAAGAGGGTGGTGGAGCCAACAAAGGATAGTGTGACGTTGTCAAACAGGCTTAATGTCTTCATAAGACACCTTCTTAATGAAAAAAAATCTCAGGAATCTGTCACAATCAGTTGAAGCACATCATCGAGCTAATATTCACTAGCTTGCTTTGATTAATCAAAATTGTCTGTTTTCATCTGGCTCAAACTTCAGTGTTCTTTGATTCTAATTTAAAACAACATTCAATCCCGTCTCCAAAGCCTTGGAAGTGGAGAATATTGGGATTTCAAAAACACGGCAAGCATACCTCGCACTGCAGATAGCCTGAAAAGGCCAGTTTCTCTGAGATCTGGATGATCTGAGAAGATCTGGTTACATATAATTCCAGCTATGTTATTTCTCCCTGCGCATGTCTTGATCCCTTTAGCGCAAGCTTTATGAACATAAACATGAACTTCAGAGTTACTGCCTGGGTGCTCTGTTTCTGTTTTCAGCTATAATCAATACTCCACCAAATATGGTTTTGTTTCCATGGAGATAACATCTATAGCAATTGGACATAATCCTCAAAAGAAAGGCCCTCAGATGAAAAGCTTGTCAGAATGAATCAAAATAAATCTCTTGATTCTTTCATATGTGTAAAGTTTATCAAAGGGCTATCCTGCTTAGGCACTTGGATGAGTAATTCTGCAGAATAAATCAGACATGCACAAAAACATGTGTGTGTATGTAGACCCTTACGGAAGAAATATACTGCAAAATAATGTGATATATTACATAATACATTTCCATATTTGGGAAACTAGCGCTTATATTTTTCAATATACTGCAACATATGCATTGACCATGTATGGCTATATATTACATATACAAATATTTAGAAATGAAAACAAAAACATTACATGTAATATTTATAAGGTTTTATCCACTTATTGTGCACATATATTGCACATACATGCTCCTATATAAATGTGAATGTATGTACACACATATATACACACATTCACAGAATGAGTTACAGCAGATTTCTAATTCGCAGCTTGCTTTGCTTCTCACTGTTAAAGGCGAGTAAATCTTAAGTGTTATTTCATGTGTTTTGCTCAATATTAATATAGGAGGAGTTAGTTGGTGTTTACTGTTCTATTACATTGAAATTTAAAATGTAAAGTGTAAAAGTATTTGTGTCTGGTATGTCTGAGTTTTTAGGGTTACCATTGTGCCGAAGAGTAGAGCCTGTGGTTAGGTTGAAGACTGGCCGAACACCAATAAGACTAAGGGGAGACCTGATATGCTGTGAGTAAGTACCTGTCGTGGCTATAGCCAGACTTGTGTCTGGAGTGAGAGTGTGAATTGCCTCATGATGAGAGCTGTTACATTTACACAGTGGATTGTTGTTCTATTGAGACAATGATGCATTCACCTAATTCACTCTCATAGAATTGGAGTTTTAAATAATGATTAACTAACCTAGCCCCTAACCCGGACACAAATACACATACAAGCAAGTCACGACTGAAATTATCTCTGCAACACTCCTATCGATAAATGCCTCAAATCATCTGTCTGTCTTTTTTTCTTTTTGTATTGTATTAAATGATCATTGTTTGTTTATGAATGATGTTTAGCCTTTAGCAGTTGCTTTGTCACTGTAAATCACTGTCAGTGTGAATCCCCAACATGGCTTCTGTGCAACCTTTGCAGACCATAATTCCAAATGAAATATGATTTATTTGAATAAATGCATTTTTATAATTGGTTATTATAAAAAACATATTTTTGCATAATTTATATATTTTTTATATATAAGTTTATGCATAAATAATAATAGTATATTTTAGAATGAAACAGTTTTAGGCCAATGGAATAATTTCAAGTGTTTCAAGGGCAAAAACTAAAATCTAAGCCTTTGTTCTTCAAGCTGAATTATAATTTTTTTTTATAAAAGAAGGTGGTTCATCTATAAAGAAGAAGGTGGTTCATTTCAAATTCTAATTACAACAGAGACTCCTGGGGACTTGAAACATCTGATACTCACACTCATTGATTAACACATATGCTCCCGCTTTAAGAAATCATTCACAAATTCTATCAGATTCATCAAGAGTGTAGGAGTTCAGGGAAGGTTCATCTAGAGTACCCTTATCTTTAAAGAAAAAAGAAGATCCCAATGAAAACAGTGGCTGCTGGGATATCCATCTCTGTAAAAACAGTTGGGTGTGTGACCCTCGCAGAATATGTTTTGGCAGCAGAAGTCAACTTGCATTACAAAGTAGACCTCTCTGTCACACCATTGTCTAACCTGGTTCGGCTAATAATTAACACAAACATGAGACAATAGCCTGGGACCAACAAGTGTTGCAGTTAATGAGCAACCAGCCCCACCTTGCATTCACATGCTCTGTTACGAGGCCGCTCACTGGCTGCAACTCTGGCTAATTATTCACACTGCTGTCTCCCCTATCACAGTCATCAGCGGGGCTGCTCATTAGTATAGTTATGCAAGTATCAATACTTTCAGACAATTTCAGCCCTCCCAGCTGGCCGAGGCGTAAGGGCCATCCAGCGTAATGTAATCAGAAAAGGAGAATGTTGCTGTTGATTTGTTTCCAACATGCATGATGGGAATGTGGTTCTCAAACAGGGCATTACCTTTGACCTTGCATTACCTAAAGGCAGGTATTTTTAATGAATTAAATATGATATATATAATATATATATATATATATAAATATATTATATATATATACGTCTGTCTATCGATCTAGCCAACACCCTCAACAACAAATTCAGTAAATTTAACTGAATTACATTTTATTTAGTTATATTATTTTCTTTTTTCACTATTTTTTTCATTATCTTTAGAACTTTTCCCCAGTTTAAAAGCACTTGCTCTAGAGAAGTATAGGTTGTTCCCTTCCTGTGTAAAAAAGACTTGAAGTGTCATAAACATATGTTTTGATGTGTTTTATGATCGGTGTGTCATACTTTACTGTGCTCTATTGCTTTCATGATTGCCATTAACAGGGACAGTCAAGACAATGTCACATTAAAACTTGAGTAGTAAAAGTCCAAAATACTTTTTAAAATTCTGAATATGCTTTAAAATTGTATATTCTGGTGTAATGCCATTCTAAGGTTCTCCCCAACATGTTAAGGCAGCCTCTTGCAACATTCGCTTGTAATTGCGTGTGTGTTGCCCAACACCGGTAACATGAGTGATATTTGGACACACCTGCATCCATTAGGCCAAACAACTAGGTAGAATAATGTACAGACATCAATGCTGGCTGCAATAACATGCTATCAACATACATACAAATGACTGGAAGTGTAGGTCTTTTCATTGGAGGGAAACTTATTAATATTGAGTGGTAAAGACGTTGTATTTTCAAGTCATGAATCCCTTGCATTGTTGAGAGTGATGTGAAATTATTAATGGCTGAGGTCGTTGGGATTCTTCCCAGCATACTGCCCTCTTGGTTGTGAGCTTGTTACCCATCCTTCAGGACATTACCTTCTTTTGTAGCTTCCATTTTTGCTGTTTATTTGTGCATTTGGACTATTAATTCTGAAAAATCTGCTTTCCGTAGGCAAAAGCAGTTGGTTTTTATATTTCTGAGGACTAAACACTAGATATAACTGTGAAATCATTTGTGTACCTGATTACCCTGGTCAGCCACAGCTTTCGGGACAGATTTCTGTTGAGGGGATGGTTAGAAGTGGATCTGCAGGGCAACGGAGAAGCTTCAGATAATAGGCTTTAATGGGGCATTCACATTCAGTAGGCTATAACAAAGACCAGGCAGTGGGATTTGGGAGAGGGGCCGATTGTTGCTCCAGTGTGCTTTAATTCCTGGCCTTGGAGACACAAGCAGAGGACGATGGTTGGGGGAAATCTGGCATTGTTCAGGAGGAATGTAGCAGTTTTTGGGGAGGCCAGAGAATCACGTTTGAAGAAGTAAGAGATAAACAGAGAGAGGGACAGTGAGATACAGAAGGAATCGAAGAAAAGACAGGAGACTACAAGCTTTTCAATACGCAGAATCTCTTTTATTCATCCAAGTTGCAGAAAGCCAGCCACTCTGCCCAGTGTGCAACAGTGCACTTGTGCATAAAGAGCTGGAAATGTGACAGTGTGCACTGAGCAGCACACTTCTTCCTGGCCAACAGTGTGTCTGGCACTATTTCTATACTAAATATTTAGCCAATTTAGAATGATTCTAGAGCTTAATATTCTTTCTTCGGTTAAAATGTATTATCTAATATAGCTGGGTTTTTGTGTTTTTAGTTTTGAAAATGTTGATTATAGGCCTATATCATACTGTGTTAGTTGGACGGGATTGATTTAGGTGAAATGTGTCTCTGAGGAGAGCTTCTCCTCTGGACTTGACCGCGGGGATTGTTATGCCACAGACCGCAGATGAATGAGAGAAACGGGAACATTTCAAACAAAGTGTTTCCCTCAGATTCATCTCGTAAGCATTTTAAGCCTCACTCTCTCCGATCGGCTTTAGTTTATTGTAACACCTGCACAGTCGCGGAAACTTGGCCATGATCAATTCTTTTAAAGTTTTCACAGCCAGCTGTAGCCTAATGATGATAATTATTTTGTATAAACGTCTGACGTCTTGCAAATAAGTTGGTCTTCCTTCTCTAAAACACACGCAAAAAAAGACCTTTCTAGCGTCACCTAGACTAAATCAATTACGCGTGCATTGTGACGTCACATCTAAAAGGATTAGCGGGAAAAACAACACAATGATGTAATTAAGGAAAGGTGTCAATTACAGTTGTTGAGTACAGAGCTCGAGAACTTTTTTGAAAGGAATTGCCTTATTTGTTTTTCCTGCTTATTTACAATGCAATAAATCTAGGTGTTATTTCAAAGTTACTTTTAAAGTCTACTTACTATATTAGTGTGGGATCATTAATTGTTTATTTTTCACATACATGTGTCAGTGGTGTGTTATAAATATGTATGTATATATAGAGGGGGGGGGGGGTGGGGGGGGGGGGGGGGGGTGGGGGGGGGGGGGGGGGGGGGGGGGTTGGGTGTAACTGTCCCAGAGATATTGTAAAAACCGAAAACATAAAACAAACAATTATGATTCTTGAATGTGTTACATCTATCTATCTATCTATCTATCTACTATCTATCTATCTATCTATCTATCTATCTATCTTCTATCTATATCTCTCTCTTTCTCTCTCTCTATATATATAAGATATACTTTTTTTTTTTTTTTTTTGGTTTTTTTTTTTTTTTTTTGCTCTCCAATTATTTTTAACGCCTTACGTCACTCACATTTTTGAAAATAGACGTGAAAGTGCACGATCCAAACGAAAAATGTTGTAATTCATGAACGAAACATTTTGTAACATGATATTGATGTGCAATTTTCATGGTAATGCAATGTTTGATTTTAAAATGGTTTTCAAAGGAAAGGTTCAGCTGATATCAATTTCTGATGATTTCTAAAGTGTGTTAGAGAAAAAGGCAACAAAGAAGACTTTTTTTGAGAAAGGTCAGAACTCCTGTTATGATGTCGATTTTTGAGGTGCTCTCTTGTCATAAATTAATCTATTACTTTTCCTACATAATTTTTTACAAAAACATTGGTAAAATATATATTTAGGAGTCTTCGACCTTTCCAACGATATATAGTTTGTCATGATTAGATTAGGATTTAATTGTAATATAGTGAAGTAAACTTAGGCGTCCCACAGAGGGGATGGGTGACAAGTTAAAGGGTTAAAGGGTTAAGTTAAAGGGTTAAATAAATATTAATGTATGAAACCAACAAACATTACATATCTATCTATCTATCTATCATCTAAAAACTATCTATCTATCTATCTATCTAAATAATAGCCTATATGGCTCTGGGCCTGCCTCGGGGATTTGTTTTTGTGGGTGGGGGATTTAACCCCCCTCCTCTTTCCCTCTGGTTTTAGTCCATTGTTGTGAACCTTCCCCTCAGAGTGCTGTTGTATCCCACTGCCAGAGAGACGCTTGCTCTGTAAGCAGTGAGTTGCCATATAGAGACTCTTCAGCTCTTCAGTTTTAAACTCACCTAAACTGTGTGGAGCAAACCATTCTACAGGAACCCAAGCGAGCGAGAGAGCGCTGAACCCCACTCCACTGTCATTACGCGCAAATCACATTATTCATGTGAAAAAAGACAGAGGGACGCTATGTTTGGTATTGGATGCTTTCCTTGACACAATCTAAGACAGGAGTTGTTGTTTTTTAAATTTTGAGAAGAAAAGGAGACACGGTCTAAATCCTCCGTGTTGTTCATTTCTGTGGATACATAGCGGTTTTTGGACTCGGGAGCGCTCAAGAGCACAGCGCGAGACACTGAGAAGCTCATCAAAGAAAAGCAGCACTGGACTTTGAATCTGAAGATTAGTCTTCTCTTGTGCTATCAGCCTATTGGTTTTATTTTTGATGGATTTACCAGCGTAACTCAGACTTTCCCAAAAGTTGCTTATTGGATTTCCAAGGATAAATAACACGGTGAGGGGAAAAAAGGACACATGAGTGTCTCGAGGGCCACCAAGATCCGAGGGCACTAAGAACTCCGAACCTATTCGGACCGTGCAAAGGGCACACGAAAATAGGTAAAATGATTGTTTGCATATGGTAAAACTGGGGTCAGATTAGTTGTATGAATATCATTTTATTAAATAATCAGTTGCTTCAGATAAATTGAAAATTAAGTATTTTTAGGGACTTGCAGTGATTCGATTGTGAATTAAATACTGTTAAGTTTGAACTTGTCTTGCGCTTTATTTCTGCGCATTTGACGAATTTAGTATGAAAACACCACCATATACCATTTTATTCGTGAAATACAAATTCTTGTTGATTAATCTAGTTCAAATCTAATTTCCGTTCCTGTATATATATTTATCTCTGGTTCGGGTTAGGTTTACTTGCGCTCAGAATAACTTTCATTAGTTATACCAAGTGGTTTCACACTTGTAAATAGATTTATTTAGCTTAACCAAACTCTCACTTCAGTGTGAAATTCTGGTATGTTTTGAGAGCACATGTGTCTCGTACCCGGAGAGCTTGACGTTTGGTCTTATTTATCTCTCATGCTGAGCAAAATAATTATTTTAGAAACACAATTGGAGTAAGTAAATAAGTTGTAGTCTATTAAGTGTACACGAATTGTGTTTAAATATCTTAAATGTTTAAAAGTAATTAAATGTAATAACTATGATGTGTATTTGGACAATTGGATGTTGCAATCGTAGATGTTCCGGTGTTCTGTCGATTTGTGCTACCCTGTCAGATTTTGCTACCTCCCATTAAAACAGTGGGTAGTACAATTCGACAACGAAAAATGCTACCTGTAAAATGATGGTTTATTAACGTCTACACCTACCCCAACCCTAAACCTACCCTTACAGTAATGCAAATACAGTAATTATGTGTTATATTCGCGGTTGTGGCTAGAAGGGATACAGCTACAGGAAACCAACAATAAATAATTTTTTCTACCTATTACATTGTGTTTTATTAAAGTCTACACCTACCACAACCCTAATCCAAAACCTACCCATACAGTAATGCAAATACAGTAATTATGTGTTATATTCGTGGTTGTGGCTAGAAGGGATACAGCTACAGGAAACCACAAATAAATAATTTTTTCTACCTATTACATTGTGTTTTATTAAAGTCTACATCTACCCCAACCCTAATCCAAAACCTACCCATACAGTAATGCAAATACAGTAATTATGTGTTATATTCGCGGTTGTGGCTAGAAGGGATATAGCTACAGGAAACCAAAAATAAATAATTTTTTCTACCTATTACCTTGTGTAATATTAAAGTCTACATCTACCCTAAACCTACCCATACAGTAATGCAAATACAGTAATTATGTGTTATATTCGCGGTTGTGGCTAGAAGGGATACAGCTACAGGAAACCAACAATAAATAAATTTTTTTCTACCTATTACATTGTGTTTTATTAAAGTCTACACCTACCCCAACCCTAAACCTTCCCTTATACAGTACTGCAGATACATTAAATATAGTTGTTCAGTGTGAGAGAAAAAAGGACGCAAGTAAACCCTGGTAGGACAATCTGACGGGTAGGATGAAATGTCAGGACACCGGATCCAATTCATGTGTTTATATAGAAACGACCCATTAAAGCACTTTGTACAGGTCCCATTCATAAACAACTGTCCTTAACTGCTGCACATTCGTACCTGAGGGTTATTCGTGTTCATGAGGGATGTAGACAATGTCCAACAATGATGTAGGTGTACAACAGGACATTCATTTTCAATGTGGTTTTGTGGGCAGGGTTGGGTAAAATGTCATTTTAAAGTTTCACCTTTCACAATATCTTCTGTGAATTGCAAATCAGCTCTGTTTTTCTCTCAGGTTTGTGACTGCACTGAGGTTGCTAATGCCTGGAGTCAGCATTTGAAGCTGACCAGCTGTCTCCCACACTTACAAACATTACCTCAGCAAGATGTTGAGCATCTTTAAGGTTTTCATTACCATCTGCTTAATGGAACTAGTGTTTTCAAGAAGCATAACATCCGGGGAAGTCCGGGCAAAAGGTATGGATTAAAATAAACAATTTAATTTGAAATCACTCAGATCTGACACTCTGTAATGAATGGTGAATATTCAATGTATGATAAATGGAGCTGAGCTATAAAGAATTTAAGTCCAGGGGAAGTTGGAGAGGATGTAATCGTTTAGAGAGTAAAACAATCCCAGTATTTCCTTGAGCCATAAACAGTGCTACCTGATCCTGCCAAAGCCCCGAGGCTCGGAAGTGTAAATCTGTCTGGCCCAGTGCCAGTACCAGGGGATTTGTGGGATGCTAGGAAGGGTGGGAAAGATGGGTCTCCTATGTAATTGTACAAACACTGCGTTGTCTATATTTTATACCTTCCGGGAAGATTTTATACCTGTCGTGTCCAATTATCTCCAAGAGCTATTAAGACTTTCATAGTACTGGCTCCCAGAGTTTGTGTGTGTGTGTGTGTGTGTGTGTGTGTGAAAAAGCCTCCTGAATACAAATCAGAGGATTGTTTTAAATCACAGTATTAGCCATAAGCTTTATGTGGCATTACATACAATTAGGGAACAGATGTAGACCCTTGTGAAGACTGGGGCAAAGTGTTTGTTAAAAGCATCTTTCTCTGAACACTTGTGAGCTACATTCAGTGCTAGGAAGGTGATAAAGGTTGAAAAGCCCTGTGGTGCAGCCCATCAATGTCCCACTAAGTTCCTGCCAGGAGAAATTAAAGTCATTTGACAACTGTAAGACTTTAATGGGCAGAGCCATCCAGACAAGTGAGAAATGCAGAGCTTAAAGAACAAGAAGAGGCAGAAATGAACTTGTTTAGGGGGAAGTACAAATATGAGTATTTTTATATAGCAATAATTTGATTTATCTACAGCTAAGTAATATAATCCCTTATTTTCAATTCAGAAATAGCACTAGTCATTTGTGGATTCTAGAGGTTATAGCTAATAGACACTATAGTATAGTATAGACCTTTATAAAATTTCAAACTTTCAAAAATGAAAAGCAGTTTTCCAATAGTTCATTAGTAGTGTATGACACTCCAGGATTGCAACTCACCCTCTTACGATACCTTTGAAACTAAAAATGTAAAAGTGTTTACTGCATGAGCCTGAAAGCCTCGTTTTAGTGCACGCATGTGTTTGTGTGTTTTGTTTAGCTTGTCCTTTATTTTCCCGCTGACCATTCACACCCTCTTCAGGGTCAGATACCGGCCAGGCCCTAGTTTTATTCAGTGTAGTTCATTAGTGTATTGGTGGAAGAATGTTATGCTTCAGTGCTGGAGGTGACATTGTTTGGGTATGGGGCGTTCTTCACTCAAATGCTCAAAATCACATTCACCTCCGGGCCACAAGGAACACTGCTGTGAAGTCAAAGTTAGGTCATTCTCTGCTGAGAGTTGTGTTTCTGTTCTCTCTTTTGTTTGTGGCTTTGTTTGCCTGATTTGCTCCAAAACAGCAGTGGTGATCCCTGTGAGAAAGGCTGTGTTTAGCAATTAGCGAGAAGTTATGTTAATTAGATGTGTTTATTAAATATGGTTTATACTACAGTCTAATTACAGTAGTAGTTGTTCAAAACCTCCTTTTCTCTGTCCGCCAGATATCCGAGTTTCTCGACCAATTCTTATTCCTGGATTTCCTGAGAATGCTACTGTGTTGGTTGGAGGACATGCAAAGCTGGTGTGTAAACTTCACCAGCCAGCCTCAACACGTCTCCAGTGGTTCAAGAAGGACAGCAATCGCCTGGGGCCTGATGGATCACCACTTCTTACAGCTCTTACGGTGAGAAAGTGATTTAAAGATCCTTTATTATGCATATTTTCTGTCTTCAGGAAAGAAAGAGTAATGTTACATTTGTTTCCCCCGCAGCCTCCTCTTGAGAACCTCTCCAAAGTCAACATTCTTCCTTTAGTGAATGTCTCTGTGGAAGATGCTGGGGAATATGTATGCAAGGCGGAAAACTCAGTTGGTCAAACTACTCGCTCTGCCTCGGTGGAAGTCTTATCAGGTAAGCCAAATCATCCAATATCATCTGACCTTCTCATCATCAGGGCAGATCTTCCATCATTCTCTCTGACAGGTCAGCCTTTGGCGTTATATTGCCATGAAAACCAGTTTATTAGTATTTAGGAGGACAAAACTGACCACTAGAGTTGAAAGGTCACATCTAAGGAGTAAACTTAAGTTTAGTGTGATAATGTTGCCATTAGTAACTTTATTTTTCATGTTTTGTCCTAGAAGTTTCCGAGGAGCCAACTGAGGAGACATCAGAGCATCTACTCCTAGAGCTTGGAGATGTATTAAAACTCCGTTGTGATACAAACCGTCCTGGAACTGTCCAGTGGTTCAAGGGTGGTGTACGGGTGCAACACAATGCTCGTATCCAGATAAGGGCAGCAGTCATGGAGATTGCTGATGTCACCTTTGAAGATTCAGGAGTGTATGTGTGTATTCTGCGTGGTACCAAAGAAGCTCTACGCAATTTCACTATCACAGTGGCAGGTAGGCTCTGCCACATGGTGACCTTTCAGCAGATTTGTAGTCTTCATTAATAACTCTTCTTTTGAATGATTGTGTAATAAGAAGAACACTTACTGCTTCTTTGCAGATACTGCAGGATCAGGAGATGACGATGAGGACAATGGCCTTGATGATGCTGGTCCTGAAACCGAAAATGACCAGGTCTATATCTCCAGAGGTTAGTGTTCATTGTAACTACAAATTCAGTGGCGTTCAGCTCCATTTAAGTATTAGAGTGATAGCTTGAAATGAACCGTTGTTTTTTACGTTTTAGCACCATATTGGACTCACACTCAAAGGATGGAGAAGAAGCTCTACGCAGTTCCAGCTGGAAACACTGTCAAATTCCGCTGCCCTGCCACAGGGAGCCCTCTTCCAACCATTCGCTGGCTAAAGAATGGCAGAGAATTCAGAGGCGAGCACCGGATTGGAGGCATCAAGGTGGGTGATTGCTATTTTTGTCTATTGAAGACTTAGCAATGATTTGAACTTTTCGAAATCTCACAGTAAATATCAGTATAACCTCATGCTCACATGTTACCACATTGTGTTTGTAGCTACGACATCAGCACTGGAGCCTGGTCATGGAAAGTGTGGTTCCCTCAGACCGTGGGAACTACAGTTGTGTGGTGGAGAACAAGTATGGGTCCATCGCTCACACCTACCTCTTGGACGTGTTGGGTAAGATGGCTTCTGCTTGCCTGCTCTAGACAGCCGCCTGGCTCCACGAGGAGCCATCGCAGGCTTGCCATGCTTAGCAAATGTCAGAGGCAATAAGCATCAAATCAGTGAGATCCTGTACCAGCAGCTCAGGGGTGTCACATGGCAAGACAGGCACCAAATGCACCTCAGGCCACATTGCTACTCCACAGGCAAGAGGGTTCACTCGAGGCTGTACATGTCTATACAGATATTTAAGATCCGCACTGGAAGAGGGCAATAAATATCATCACAGCAGGAGAATGTGGGGTGGGGGCTGGCATCGGTTTGTATGGTACGTGCCTGGAGGCGCTGTGGGTTGAGGCATCCAGACCAATTTTCTACCTGACCTGTGACAGACCTGTTTGTTAAGAGTCCGGCGTGGGGTCAACTGCTGTGTCCTAGTAGACAGGGGGAAAGAACAGAGAATAAAGAGCCCATCTACTTCAAAGCAACCCAACACATGGGCCTGGCTCTAAAATCCCTTAATGGAACTAATTAGTGAGCATTGATCAGCTTTGGAAGTGCTGCTTGTCTATCCCTGTGCCTTATCTTTCTTCAAATGCTCTTGAATGTCAACTTTCATAGGCAACATTATTTTGTAGGATGTTGAGAACTTTTTGATAAAACTTTTGTTCAATATCTTTCAGATATAGTGTAGAAAAGTAAAGTCTTCCAATTTCTTCTTTCAGAACGCTCTCCACACAGGCCCATCCTTCAAGCTGGTTTACCCAAAAACACTACAGCTGTAGTGGGTGGAGATGCCCAGTTCCTGTGTAAAGTCTACAGTGATGCCCAGCCTCACATCCAGTGGCTAAAACACATAGAGATGAATGGCAGCCGCTATGGGCATGATGGCATTCCTTACGTGAAGATTGTGAAGGTACTTAGCAAGTTATCCATTATACTTTTCTAGAGGTAAAACAAATCATTGTGGAGCGAACAAGCATTAAAATGTTGATTTTTTTTCTTCCAACTTCTTAGACAGGAAGCTTGAACATGTCTGAAGTTGAAGTCCTATATCTTACCAATATCACAATTGAGGATGCAGGAGAATACACCTGCTTGGCGGGAAACTCTATAGGGTTCTCTCATCAGTCTGCTTGGCTTACAGTCTTATCAGGTAGGTTTGTATAGATACATTGATGACACAAATCCTAAAATGTCTTGAGACTCATAGGTACAAGTAATTAAATCTTGTCAATTTCACAGAGGAGGATGTGGCCAAGGAGATGGACCTTATGGAGGCCAAGTACACTGACATCATCATCTATGCTTCTGGTTTCCTTGCACTGGTGATGGCCATTGTCATAGTGGTACTCTGCCGAATGCAGGTTCATCCCAGTCGGGAGCCTTTTGATACTCTCCCAGTGCAGAAACTCTCAAAATTTCCTCTACGCAGACAGGTAAGATAACACTTGTGAACAAACCTCATGATAATTCCCCAAGAACGAGGAATTCAACAGAGCATTCTGGATTCTAATCCTGTATGTTTTGGACCCTGTCACAGTATTCAGTGGAGTCCAATTCTTCCGGAAAATCAAGTGCTTCACTGATGAGGGTGGCTCGTCTTTCCTCCAGTTGTTCCCCAATGCTGGCTGGAGTTATGGAGTTTGAACTGCCTTATGACCCTGACTGGGAGTTTCCAAGAGAGAAGTAAGCAATACCAGCAACCATAGCTGTAAAACATTTCTCTTTTATATGATGGTGAACTGAATATTTATTTGAAATCTTTTGTGCCAGTTTGACATTAGGTAAACCACTTGGAGAGGGCTGCTTTGGTCAAGTGGTGAGAGCAGAGGCTTATGGGATAAACAAAGAGAATCAAGATCAAGTGACAACTGTAGCTGTTAAAATGCTAAAAGGTAAGTTTGTACTTGCATGCATTGTATTAAAGTGGTGAGCATTTTTTTGAATCACAGTCTAAGAAGGAATTTTTGGTCATTTTCAGACGATGCAACCGATAAAGACCTGGCAGACCTCATCTCTGAGATGGAGCTAATGAAAGTGATGGACAAGCAGAAGAACATCATAAATCTTCTTGGTGTTTGCACACAGGATGGTAAGTTAAACACTGTGGCATCTCATGGTTGTATGAACTTCATTTGGTGATTTGACTTCAATTCAATTTATATTTCTGGTTCAGGTCCACTGTATGTGCTGGTTGAATATGCATCTAAGGGTAGCCTAAGGGAATATCTCAGAGCACGTCGACCTCCTGGCATGGACTACACCTTTGATGTAACCAAGGTTCCCGAAGAACAGCTCACCTTTAAAGACCTAGTTTCCTGTGCCTACCAAGTCGCAAGAGGCATGGAGTACCTGGCCTCTAGAAGAGTAAGTTGCTCGCAGGGCTCAATTAGCTTCGTTTTGAAACCAGCCCCCCCACATCTTATCAACACATCCCTTTGTCTGACACGTGATGCCAAGCATTCCTTAGTGTAGTGGTGGTGTGCCGTGTTTACCGCTGTGTCCATCCTGTCTCTGTGGGCTTTGTCCTTTTTAGCACTGCCATAAATCTGTTAGCAAGCAGGCGCTCGGACCCGCCTGTGCACTGGATCGTATTACTAGCTTTTTGTGGCCTGCTAAGAATGCAGTCGTCTTAAACCCCTCCATTAAGGGCCACAAACCAGGGGCCATTTTCGTCCTCTTTTTCAATCCTCAAATACCACTACTATTTAAAATGAAAACCAAAATAAACTTAATGACATGCATTTCCATCAGAAACCATTTATGTGTTGCTTTAAGTCCAAGTCTATTTAAAGTTAGGCTTGTTTAAACTTTTGCAAATGTTGCTTACTGTATGTTGATTTATACAGCATTTCTCATATAGAAAGTAGTTTGTCTTTTCTGTTGAGGTTTCATCTGGTTTCATCTGTGGGAACAAAACTCTAGCCTCACTGTGAACATGTTTATCTACTTACCAGAAGCTGAAAAGAGTTGCCAAAACATTGTTTGGGCCATTTCAACTAAATAGAATTCTCTTTTTTTCTCAACAGTGCATTCACAGAGATTTAGCAGCAAGGAATGTTCTTGTGACAGAGGACAATGTGATGAAAATAGCAGATTTTGGTTTGGCAAGAGGAGTGCATCAGATTGACTACTACAAAAAGACCACTAATGTAAGTAACAATTCTATTCAAGACTTTCTTAGAACTGTAGCTAGATGTTTTTGCTCTTTTGACGACATCTCATTTGCAAGCAGGGCTGCATGAACCTTTATGTGCCGTTTTAAAATCTTAATGCTTTTAAAGACAGATGTGTAATGTGTCTATGCTGATTGGCAGACAGCTTAATAGAAGATAATTAGGGAAAAGGGGCAGGGATTTGTGAAGGATTGGGCAGTCATATTTTTGTGGATCCAAAGGAAGTGGAGTGCTTTGGCTTGGCCTGTGTGGCAGCTAACTGTTCCACTCACAGCCCTGTTGTTTCCAATTTCAGGGACGTCTGCCAGTGAAATGGATGGCACCAGAAGCCTTGTTTGACAGAGTCTACACACACCAGAGTGATGTGTAAGTCTGACTAATCATTGCAGCCATGCCAAAGAATCAGCTGAGCAGGGTTCCCCCTGCCTGGAATGTCAGCCCGTTCAGATTAACCAGAATGTACCAGTACATTTTAATCCTGGTGGTGGATGTTTTTAATGACAAAAAAAATTGTCATAATGACTAAAAAAATTTCTCAGCAAGAAGATTGAATTAGTACAGCTCAAGCTGATTACCCTACATGGTGAGCTGACATTTTTGATCACTTGCTTCCTCAGTTGGTCTTTCGGAGTTTTGATGTGGGAGATTTTCACTTTGGGAGGGTCACCATACCCTGGGATACCAGTAGAGGAGCTTTTTAAGCTGCTGAAGGAAGGTCATCGAATGGACAAACCTTCCAACTGCACCCATGAACTGTAAGCATCAATCTGTTCACCCAAAAAACATGTTTAATGTCAGTCTTCAAGGTTATGTACTTACTGTATATTCAAACTGCTTTTATAGCTACATGAAGATGAGAGAGTGCTGGCATGCAGTACCAACACAAAGACCAACATTCAAACAGCTTGTGGAAGAGCTTGATAGGGTGCTGGTGTCCGCTGGGTGGGTTTCAGATGAGGTCAACACGCTAGGGGGTTCAGTCAGGAGTAGGGGGTCCTCAGATGTTGTTTTAAGGTAAGCCACGTTGTTCTGGCGCGTAAGACCCGGGGGGGGGGTTTGTTGTTTTATCTTAGTGTAGAGTGTTACGAGTACGGAATGACCTAACGTCCACACTGGTCTGGGGGGAGGTCGCGCTTGGCGAACATATTCCCCACGGTTGCGGAGCAGACCGGTCCAGGCTCTTGCTGCGTTTCAGAACAATGAATTCGTGGTTACCCATGAACATATTGAGCACTGGACCCCCAAAAAAAAAAAATCGTCTCACCAGCACGTGCAACTCGCGAAGGGATGGTGGGCTTTAGTGTGGCATCAAGGCATGCGAGAGGGGGTTGACACTTTGTGAGTAGTGAATGCTGTAGTGAAAAAACACGCACAGCGCGGAGGACAAAACCGAGCACGGGTGGGGCGGTGAGGTTGTGGAAACCTTGTAGTGAAAACGGCGGGGTACAGGGAGATGTTCACCAATACTATGTTGAACATCTGGTAAGCCGAAGGGAACGTAGGCGAACAAAATGGCTTGGGCGACGGCAATGAAATTTGGAGGATGGGGACAGAAACAGCGCGTGTGAGGCTGGTATCAGACGTTGGGGGGGGGGGGGGAGCAGTTGAGTGCACGGGCGGCTGGGATTCGAAAGGCTACTATTGAGCAAATACGGAGTGTTCAAAACCGAATTTGTGGTAAGAGAAGGGGGGGGGTGCGTAAGCGATGAGGTTGTGATACGAGGAAAAACAGACCGGGAGAAAGAGAAAGGCGCGCGAGAGAAAATGCGACAGGGGGGAGGGAAAAACTGTCGTAAATCTCAGACTGCATATTAAAATTGCTGGGCACAATGCCTATGGTGGGATTCCTTAATATCTAAAATATTTTATTACCATCATTACAGAACAATTCATGTGAAAATTAGTCTAAATGATTTAAATAATTGACGATGAAACATTATGTAAATCTTTCTTAGCTAGCCCTACTATTCTCATTTCATCGACCCATTTACAATAGCATTGTTTGTCTCTCGTGACCCTTGTACACTGTCCAGGCTAAACCTCTGAGGGGGTGGCACGCAACTTCGCTGTTGTTCTGTCTTTCTTCCTCCCGGGTTTGGTAAGCATGGAGTGCTCTTGGTGTGGTGCTTCTTCTCGCCACCCATTCATCCCATTTACACGGAGAGCATTGCGGGGAGGCCAGCATCCGGGCGGTGTTACTGGTAAGTAGCTGTATCCTACTGAACCTGGGACGGGTTCGACTGTGGAAATGCCCTTGATATGACTGGTTTCAAATGGTGTAATTCCGTGGGCCATGTGTTTGGCTGTAGAGACGGGCGTTTTAAGAGCCGACGGCGCCAGTTTGTTTGCAGGGGGTCGGCCTAGGCCTAAATGGACAATTGGTCTCGAGGCAGAGTGTATTGGTGGTGGTACTGCTGATAGGGGTGACAGGGGGGGGGGCGGGGCCGTGAGTTGTGACGTGGTAAGGCCGTGGGTTGTGGTGCAAATGAGAATCCTGCCCTGGGTATTATGCTAATGTTTCCAGCTGCCCATAGCTTGATCCTGTGGCCGCAGCTTTTTAATATACACATGCTAATGCGTGAGGCCTTGTCAAAACGACCACTCACAATGGGCGGGGGGGGAGGGGCGCGAGGTGTGGGGGGGGGGAGGGGAGGGGTGGTGTCCTCAGGGAATCAAAGCCTCATCCCACACAGCTGATAAGAATCCAATGGCTGTTGCAAGGGGATAATTGACTCCTGTACCTGCGGCTGCCAGGACGCGCCGACAGATCCACTTTGCACACCATCATGGGACAATTGGTGGGGTGCAGAGCTCCAAAGAAGGGTGATGCGAGTTAGATTTGCTCCAAATGGAGCCAACACGGGGCAAACGTCGTGCGGTATCACCAAGCGCAATCGCGTTGCGCGGGGCAGCGACATGCAGGAGACCTGCTAAAGAAGAAACAAAAACGCGTGAAAGCAGCTCCCTGACACCGACAAATTGTAAGAGTCACTCGTGGGCGGAGCGAAAAAAACAAGAATTGAAACCCCAGCTTCCAGTTGTCGTATGTTCCGCAAGGGAACAACGCAACAAGGGGAGTAGAGAGAAAAGAGCTGCCCTTAAAACGAGTTGAGTTGGAGGACAAGAGGGTAATTTAGGGTGGCTGAGGTAGGGGGGGGTGAGATGAAATTAAGCGTAAGTTAAAAGTCTCTGCGAGCGCGACCCACAGCGGGGGGGGCGAAGGACACAAAGCACAAAAATGGGTGGAAGTTAGAATCAAGCGTGAGTGTTGATTTAAGACACGGCCGCGCAAGGGGCTGATAGCGCAGATAACTCGCAGAAAAACAGGCTGGAACAGGGCGTCGGGTAGACAATCACCCGCCTGGGGAGACTGAGAGAGGACTTTGGGGAAGAGCGCTCGACCTGCTGCAGGCAGCAGAGTGACGGACATCAACCTCATGGCACCCGCAAAAACGCTAGAGGCATGGCGAGCGGCCGGACTTATCCTCAGGGTAACCAACCAGGAGGAGACAAACGGACACTATCAGTGCCAGTCCAAATGCGGTCTCTCCAGGAGACACGCGCAGCCACGGGGGCGGGGGGAAGAAAGGGGGGCCACCAGGGACGGGGGGCTCTCAGCGTGATGTCGGGCATCGGTAGCCAAAGGCAAAAGCCCAAACCAGCCGGCCAAATCCAGGGGCGGCAGCACTCTGGCTGCCGCCTTCAGGGGGTGCAGGATAGAGGGGTGCCAGTGCGAGTGAGGGCTGGGGACAGTTGGAGCTTTCTTGGAAAGGGCCCGGCCACAATACGCAAAGGGGCCGGGTTGGGAAGGAGGGGGCAAAGGCATTAGACAGTGCGTGACGAAGGTGGGGAGGGGGGCACGGGAAGCAGAGGGGGGCGAGGAGGGGTCACGTGGGCGGTAGTGGGGGTCAGGGCCGTTCCGTAGAAGGGCGGAGCGCAGGGTGGTGGGGGGTGTGCGAAACAGGGGAGGCCAGGGGGGGGGGGGGTGTAAGACAGACCGATGTAGGTAACCAGCCGCCCAGACACACAGAAAACCCACACAGCGGGAAGGGGGCAAGGGCTTGTGGCCCCCGCCAAAGGCGGGGAGACAGGGGAGGGCGTGAAAGGGCATGGTGGGGAACCCAGGACAGGAAGCCGGGGCGAGCACTATGCTCTAGCGAAAAGAAGAAACAGGTAAATGGGAGAGGGGGGTCCCTGGAAAAAAAAGGCACTTAAATGAGATTGAATGTGCAGGGCGGTGGGCAGGGACACTGCAAATCGCAAAAGGTATATGAAAGACTGGGGGGCATGTGCAGATAATAGTAGGGAGATTAATTAAATAAAAGGCCACTGAGGGTTGTAAATAGCCCTGCATGACTGTTTGTTATGATGTACACTTTGTAATCGTCAGTATTGAACTGTTGGCAGAGAAATGTACCTTAAAAGCCTGGGGTGGAGATAAGGGGCGTGTGAGCATCGGGCTTAAAGGAAGTGAGCGAGACAAAGTTTGCGCGATAGGAGTACTTTATGGTTAGTGTGTTATTTGATTTTGCATTTAAAGTTATAATATCTTAATATGTATTTCTAACCGATGCACATTCCTTTTTGTGCACATGTAGCCCTGAAAAGTACATTGTACAAAACATTATTGTGTTACATGCAACATGGCAGAATTTGTTGATCTTCTTATCAAAATCTCGTGAGGAGTGACATTGCTAAAGAGCAAAGTAATAACAGAACATATGCCAATGGAAACATCTTTATGTTCATGTTCTTCTTACAGTAGGCACTATGTCAATGTCATTTTTAGCTACAGAAACCAGTGTGTAGTGCAGTAAGGCCAGCCAGAGTAATTATGTAGCAATTACTTAGAATATTACATCAGATGTTTGCCTTCCTGTATCCTGTTCCAATTAAGGTCACACACTTACAAAATATCTCTTTATCTGGACACATTCCCTCACATACTTTGTCGAGGGGGCGCGAGAACTCTAATGAACATTATTTGCAAAAACAATTTTTACATATTCTTGTTACAGAATATGTAATCTTGTATATCTTCTCACAGACATAAGCATGATGTAAAGACTCATTGTAGTTGAGTTATACTAACCATTCAGCAGTTCATAGTTAATGTTCAACCGCGTAGCTCCGGACGAGAGCACAATGGCTTATCTGTGTGTGTGTTTTCTCTTTCTCTCTATCTGCTGATCAAGGGAAGTATTTGAACACTTGTCTATACACAGAGCCTCTGTGGATAATGCCTGGAGTGTGTGAGGCCAGGAAGAGTAAAGGGTAAACATCCCCTAGAAAATGGCACCATTTTATTTAGGCTCTTACACTTCCACACAGGTTTGGATGTCTTTATTGACATGAGCTGTCAGAACTGGCCTGGCAAGCATCAGATTTTATAGAGAAGATATATTGCTTTTGGATTATATCATGGAGTTTGACATTCCACCTAGTTACCCTTGACCTCAGACTCATCTATTTTTCCACAGGCACTTCAGTACACTGTAAATGCTAATGTGTTGAATAGGCTAGAATTTGAGTAACCCTAACTAGTTTGCAAGTAGACATAATCATTACAGTCCTGCTTCTTTTTCACTTAATTTCAACTGAAATGGCTAAAAACAACAAAAGCTGAAATTGCACAAAAGCTAAGCCAAGCATTTCTGAGAGTTCCCAGCTGTGCAACTGGATAAAAAGAGTTCATTCAATAAAGTTAACTTATTTTATGTGTTTTTGGTAAACACAAGATGTGTAGAGACTGGTTAAGTTAGGGTGTAGCCAACATATTTTATTTTTAGACAGCTTTGCAAAGATAAAAAAGATAAAAATATCTACGAATATCAAAAAAAAGTGAGATATTGTTCTCCATTAAGGGCTCCCGAGAGCTCAAGGGCCAATTCATGAAAAAAGATAAATGTCCCACAATCCTTGTAGGCTACAGGAGAAGCAGGGTGCCTGCTACACACTGGATCACATATCCTAAAGCTGTACTCTATGTCATGGGCAACAGAAAGCCCTGAAACTAGAGATGCAGAAGGAATCAAGAGGACCTAATTTTCAGTCACTGAAAGAAGAAGAGCACAGGGACGGAAGGAGGGGGAGAAGAGGGATCCATGAAGGAGCTGTGGGCCTCACCACCGTCCGCAGACCCTCATAACTCCTTCATATTTTTCTGGGGGGTTATTTATTGCTCTGTAATTTTGGGAGGTGCCGGGGGAGTGTAATTGATTTGGTTTGGATTTCAAGCATGGGAGGAGTGGGGCGGGCCCCTGCAATCGGAATGGGGAATCTGGGCCCCTTCACCGCCTCACTTCCCTTCACAGTCTGCCATAATCTCCAAACCAACCCACTTTATCAGCATTCCCACAACAAGATGTGTGACGGCGCCTTGCATGCCAGTCATTTAAACCAACCCAAACAGTGACAAGTTTTTAATGACCTGGAGCGGCACGGCAGAGGGCGATAAGAAAGGGTGGAGGGTATGGTATGATCAAGGAGTGATGATCTTCCAATCCACGCGAACACTTTAACTAGGGAGCAGCACAGCACGCATGCCGGAGGCACAGACTTGGATCCAGCCCAAGACTTTGCAAAATGGCACCCTCTAATGAAGTGGATCAGAGTTTCCAGACATTGAATGTCGAGGCATAACAGACTGTCAAACTTTCAGTTGAGACCAAAAGGAAGGAAATGCATTTCAATTCTTTAGTGTGTCTACATAAGAAATATAAAAGTCCTTTTTAGACAAGTCAATCCTTGTCGCGGCCACCCCTGAGCAGCTATTTTCTTGTCATGTAGTTACAGCTCTTGAACGAGGAAAGAGAATCTTCAGAATCTTGAATCTTTATTACACTAGCAATCTGCTTTCAAACTGGGGTCCCGGGCCCCCTAAAAATGTTTACAGAATTTGAGATTATTAATCATTTAATAATTTTATTCTGCTTTCTAAAGAGCAGTGTTTTTATTACTAAGCTAAAAAATAATAGAACCATTTGGTGTTCTGAAGAAAACAAGTGAAATAAAATCAAATTAAAACCAGTGACAAGCCTTAACATAAACAAAATAGAAGAGGGTGTGGCAACTAACTGAAATAAGATGAAGTATTAAATTACCAACTCAGATAAAACTAAAATGGAAATAAAACTAAAGCCATAACTGAAATAAAAATGAATTTAAACTATTTACAAATAATTTAAAAAAGGATAAAAGCATTCAAATAAAACAGAATACAAAAAGACATATAAATATACAGTGCTGCTTGAAAGTTTGTGACCCTTCTGAATTATCTATATTTCTACATAAATATGAAAGTCCTGAAAGCTGACAAAGAGAATCCAGTCAAACAAATGAGATGAAAATATATACTTAGTCATTTATTTATTTATTCAGGAAAATGATCCAGTGTTACATATCTGTCAGTGACAAAAGTATGTGAATCTTTGCTTTCAGTATCTGGTGTGACCCTCTTTTGCAGCAATAACTGCAGCTAAACGTTTCTTGTAACTGCTGATCAGTCCTGCACAACGGCTTGTAGGAATTTTAGCCAATTCCTCAGTACAGAACCACTTCAACTCTGTGATGTTGGTGGGTTTCCTCCTATGAACTGCTTGCTACAGGTCCTTCCACAACATTTCAATTGGATTAAGTCCAGACTTTAACTCTGCCATTTGCTTGGGGTCATTGTCTTGCTGCCAGACCATTTTCTCAGTTCCGGGGACAGATGGCCTGACACTTTTCCTTTCGAATTTGCGGTTACTTCAGAGAGTCAGTCCCAATGATGGCAAGCACCTTGACCAGAGACTGCAGCAAAACCGATCCAAACCGATGATACTACCACACCACGTCTCACAGATGGGATAAGGTCTAGCTGGAAGGCAGTGTTTTCCTTTCTCCAAACTAAACGCTTATCATTTAAACTAAAAAGGTATATTGGTATCAGCCATTAAACAAAACATTTCTTTCCATAGCCCTGGCGGGTCACATGATCTTTTAGCAAACTGAGAGGTCAGACAATGTTCTTTGGAGAGCAGGGACTTCTCCTTGCAACTTGCCTGCACAGCGGTTGTCGGTTCTGAGGTTGACTCATGACATTAAGACATTAGCCAATGTGGAGACAGGCATGAGTTACGAGAAGTGACGGGGTCCTTTGCAATTGTGGGGTGCAGACTATTATCATAGTATGTGATTTCGGTTTTTGTGAGTGAGTCTGGTGGTTGACCACTAAAGGGAGGGTAACAGTGGTCTTGGATTTCCTCCATTTGTACACAATCTGTCAGACCGTGGATTGGTGGAGTCCAAACTCTTAAGAGATGACTTTGAAACCTTTTCTAGCCTGATGAACAACACCAACTCTTTCTGAGGTCCTCGGAGATCTCATTTGTTTGTGCCATGACACACTTCCACAAACATGATCAGAATATTGGATAGATCTGTGTCTAATAAACAGGGCACACACTGACCACCGGATTAATAATTCACTAGCTTGGAACCCCTCTGAACAGATGGGAATTCAATTCAAATGAACTGTAAGCCTAGGCTTCACATACTTTGCCGCTCACAGATATGGAATAGTGGATCATTTCCAAAATAATAAATGACAAAGTATCATTTTTGTTCATTTGTTTGATGTTTTGATAGTGTGTTGGTTTTGTGTTTGTGTGTGTGTTTGTGTGTGGGTGTGAGTGTGTGTGTGGGTGTGTGTGGTGTGGTGTGTGTGTGTGGTGTTTGTGCGTGTGCGTGTGTGGAAAAAGCACACAAAGTTGAACTGAACTGAATTGAAAAATAGGGGCCAACTTATTTAAGATCCAATTCTTGCTATTAACAAACAACTACAAAGTTGGCCTCAATAAACTCCTAATTTATTAATATATCAGTCGTGTTGAGGTAGGTATTGGGTAGGATTAGGGATGTAGAATATGGTCATGCAGAATAAGTGCTTTATTATGTTAATAATAGGCATGCTAATAAGCAAATAGTTAATAGTGAGAATTGGACCATATAAATTGTTTTTTTTTTTTTTTTTCTTACAAGAGATTTTTTCTTAGGGGTATATATGGTAAAACAGTGAATGGAAAAAGATACACAGGCAACTTACTAAAACTTTTTCAAGGTTTAGCATGATAACAATATACCTTACCGTAATATATGTTTATTATACAGTGTAATCAGACCTTAAATAAACATATATATATATATATTAGGAAACGGGTCCCTCACAAAGGGTTCATAATATTAGGTATTATATATTAAAAAAGTGTGAAAACTCTTGTTTAAGACTGTCCCTAAGACCAGATGATTCCTTTTTCAATAAAGCAATCAGCTCATTGTCTCAATGAATGTTTCCTCCTTATATCTCTGGAAATATCCAATTGATATAGATGTTCTTCTAAGCATGGTGTACTTGCAGGGGATCCTTTGCCTACAGATAGCAATAAACAGAGGTGTGAAGGCCAAGGCAAATGTCGTGCTGACAGGATATCTCATTTACAGCTGAAAATAAACAAATAACTTCCTTCACAGACTCATTTAGCAGAGGAAATCAGTCTTTTCCTTTAGAACACACTGCTTTCTTTTCCATTTCAGCTTAGAAAGAAAATTGATCAGATTACAGGGCTCAAAAAGTCATTCACTGCAAAACATTTCTCGCAGTCATTTGGTCTTAAAAACACCCTCTGGTTCTTCAAACCACATTATAGAAGCATCTCCACACTGATGCTATTTTGTGGGCCAGGCTTCGATCCATGGCCATATTTATGTGTGTAGAGGGGCGAGCGCAGGGTGAAATTGCTTAGGTAGGACTGCAAAGCCACAAACTCTTCCAGATTCCAACACTTGCCCGTTTATTTGACAGCATTCAATTAGACGCTTAGCTTCCAGATGCAGTGAACAGCCAACAGGACTCCAAATTTCCGCAGATCTGGATCAGTGACTGTCCATTAACAAGTGTGGAGCAATACGGATGTCGCCACCCCTTCCACAAGCCCTGCACGCTCACAAACACACTCATAACCCACCCATCTCAGGTAATTGGCTGTAAGGTATTATCTGCCTAATTATCAAATAAATCCCGCTCTTCCTCTGCGGTGCTGCATTTACACAAAACAGGAAGGGGGGATTAGCGGGGGCGCACTGCCCTCAGATCCGGAGCCCTGCAACTCGCTGCAGGAAATCTACTCAGCATTCAGTGGACACACACACACACACACACACTGCTATAAAATGAGAGTGCTTAAAAACATGTTAGTATTCTAAATTGTTCTCACTCAAATTAATTGTCATTATAAAAAAAGGGGCAAGTATGACGCCCTTAAACTTAAAAAGTTTTAAAGAGTTGGTCATTACTTAATCTAAAATCATAGATGACGAATAGTTTTATCCTTTGGAATTTATTTTATTGTTTGGATCAATTAAGAATCTATATCTATTATACGGTCTATATCTATAATATATACCCACACACCCCACACACACAACACACAAACACATAAACAACACATACAACTTGGGCACTGTCCACACGAAAACGCAAGGACGGTGTTTTCAGATTTATCCACTCTGGGACCCAGTTTAAAAAAATATCATTTTCACTCTCCCAAAACGCCGGATCCGTCTGCACGAAACACCTATATGATACAAAATGTATGCGTACACAGCTAAAAGCGTCTCCGTGTGGACGGGGAATTGGTTGAGGTTTCTACAATAAATAAATAATAAATAACAATAATAAAGTTTAGTTTTAAGACATTTAGAAAAATCAGACTCTCACATAACCCGGATTGATCGACGATGCAGTGAATGGTCTTAGCGGTCTCGATTGGATTCTGGGGAACGGAGGGCGCAGTGGATCAGTTCATATCCAGAAACGGCCTAGCACACTCTGCCACCTAAGCCTGGCAGTGTCATGGCCAGGGGGAACCCAGAGTATAACAATGGGCTAGGAGTATTAATCTGATACTAATGGCGTAAGTGCACCTTGACAGGCCAATCGTAGGTCTGTGTGACCAGACCAAAAAGGGGGGGAATTTTTTTTAATTTCTCCCAGCCATCACTGACCCACGTTCAAAACCGGTCATTTCTGGATGATGGTGCAGGCAGATTAATATTCTCCACGGAATCTCCATTATCTCACGTATGTCACATGATACAAGGAGTGACAAGGACCTAAACAAAACACAAAACGTGACACAAATCAGTAAGGAAGGATACGGAGGAGAGACATTACGGCCACACTATTAAAACGATTCATTTGGGGGGGTTGTTAGCTGTGCCTATCCAGTGCACCTGTTGTCACGTTCATAGGGCCCAAAGCAAGAGAAAAAACGATTCACAAATCACTTATGCTCCAACGGAATAGACTGATATCTGTGATGATTGATTAGGTAGGTCTTCCTTAATTGTTGGAACTGTGTATTTAAATATATCTTTCTTATGCTGAAGAGATCATAAGGTACATTAATTTAAGTATATATTTATTGAATATATGGCTATATTTAAAAATTTAGAAAATTTAAATATGTAGAATATTTTTATTATTTATGTAAGAAAATCATATGTTGTGCATATCTGCCACATAGACCTCCTGCAGATCCTTAACAGACCCCCAGAGTTTGAAGACACTGGCCTTAGATAAACAGTTGATTTAAAATTGACACCCCATCTCAAACTTTCCCCAGTCTTAACCCAGAGCCAGAGATTTCTCGGGAGGCGAGCGACTCTTTCTGTGCTGAGGGGTCTGCTGAACATCTGTTGGAAATCACACTGGGGCAGCGGCAATGGGAGAAAAAGGCTGAGAGAGGGTGAAAGAGGGCCCTAACTCTTTTTCCTCTCATAGGCATTATCTCATCCCATGAGCACTCCCGCGCCATCCTTTCCTGGCTGGCTTCATGCACAGAAGCATTATGTGCATCTGTCACCCATTAATCGGCAAATTGCGGAAGTGAGCGTCAAAAGCCATTAGAGGCAACCTGTCCCTGGGGCTCTCAGTGCTATCTCTCTCCTTCCTTGCTTCACCTCTGTTTGTAATTCCTTACAAATGAGAAAACATTCACTCTAAATATTCTTAAATTATGCTTATTAAAACCAAAACATTTTATGTAAATTTTTTTGTAGATTTTCTATTATGATATACTGATATACTACTTTAAGTCTAAGTAACAGCAGGTGACTGGGATTAGTTTTGTGTTTTTTTGGGAAAAATCTGAGTCGGCCCCGTGTGCCCTCTTTCCAACATGCACTGGGGTATGGATACTTCATATGGTTGCCTTTTTACCATTTTTTTGTATTTGTCACATTTCGTCATGGTGCATTTGTTAATTAAATTGTTTGTATTAAAATTGAAATTGCTACAATAATGGCATGCCAACTTGTTATTGTCACGGTCCAGGTGTGTGGAGGCAGGCAGGATGACGAGGACAAGGATACAAAATAAGGATTTTTAATGTAGCGACAACAAGGCAGAGAGACACACACTCGGGGTAACATTCACAATAACCAACAAACTAGAACACAAGAGACAGGAACAGATATAGGGCAGTTAACGAGGGACCGACAGGTGAGCACAATGAGGTGATTAACTAATAATTAGACGGACTAAACCAACACAAGGGGAAGAAACCACAACAAACAGTCCACAGGGGTGTTACATTACTCCCCCCTCCCGGAAGGTGCGTCCTGCACGTAGAAAAACAGAGGGGGGCGCGAGGGGGACAAGGCAGTGGATGGAGAGGAGTGACAGGGAAGCAAGGGCTGGCAGCAGAGCAGACAGGGGGAGGTTAGTGGAGGACGGACTTACAAGAGGAGGACGGCTACAGAGTCCAGGGAGGTGAGATGGAGGCAGGAGACAGGGAGACGACACAAGGGAACCGGAGCCAGGTGGGACCCTGGCCACAGCTATAATAGCGGCCCATAGTGGAGCCGACGGAGGGAGGAGCAATGTGCACCGACTCCAGGGGGCCGACCAATGGCGGCGGAGCAGGTGGAGAGCCCGAGGCGGAGACGGAGAGCCAACGAGCCAGGGGTATGCCGAGGATCCGGGGGGCCAGGGTGGAGCCGAGAGCTCTGGCGACCAAGGCAGAGGTGGAGATTCAGAGATCCGCGGCGGAGCTGGAGCGACTGAGGACCAAGATGGAGCCGGAGGGAAGGAGGACCCCGACAGAGCCAGAGGGACAGAGGGACGAGGCACAGCCAGAGGAGTGGAGTACCGAGGCGACGGATGGTCGACGACAGACCAAGGCGGAGCCGGAGGGACGAGGGAGCACGGTGGAGCTGATGGATCGATGGGTGACGGTGGAGGCGAGGGAGCTAGGAGCCGAGGTGGAGCCACTGGGTCTACGGGCCGAGGCAGAGTCCGGGCCTCGGAGGTTGGAGGTGGAGGCGAGGGAGACTCTGACCATTGTGACGCTGGAGGAGGCCGGAGCGGGTGGGAAGGCGGGCATTTGAGGAGCGGGCATTGGAGAGAGCTCTTGGGGTGGAGCCTTCCTGGGCTTGACAGGGGATCGGGAGCCATTTCTAGGCTCGACAGGGGATCGGGAGCCATACCTAGGCTCGACAGGGGATCAAGAGCCATTCCTAGGCTCGACTGAGGATCAGGAGCCCTTCCTGGGCTGGACTGAGGATTCCAAGGTCTCTCCTCATCATGCACGGTGACCTCCGTGGTCGATTGGCCGAATACCTCCTGGAAGCGTCTCACAAAACATTGCAATCAACATTGCAGCAAGAACCCGCTGCCGAAGGCTGCCTCACCCGAAAAGCTGGCTGGACAAAAACAAACGAAGGGAAAGACACCACTATACTTTACTTGAGGGTCGGTTATTCTGTCACGGTCCAGGTGTGTGGAGGCAGGATGACGAGGACGACAAGGATACAAAATAAGGATTTTTAATGTCGCAACAACAAGGCAGAGAGACACACACTCGGGGTAACATTCACAATAACCGACCAACTAGAACACAAGAGACAGGAACAGATATAGGGCAGTTAATGAGGGACCGACAGATGAGCACAATGAGGTGATTAACTAATAATTAGACGGGCTAAACCAACACAAGGGGAAGAAACCACAACAAACAGTCCACAGGGGTGTTACAGTTATCAGGACATTTAGAGGGTATTTAAAATGTAATAATAATAATAACAACAAACTTTAGTCATACAGTAAATAGTTAATTTTTAGGTTCTAGCATTTATTTATTTATTTGTGGTAATGTATAATATTTGTAGGTAAAATTTAAAACAAAATTTAAAACAAGATAAATTGTTTATCTTTAGGTCCTAACACATTTGTTTGTTTGTTTATGACTATTTATAAAATATGTTGATTCAGTTCAAAGCAAAAAGCCGTTTTGATTAAATGAAATTAAATAAACAAATGATTATTTCCAGGCATCACACTAATCTATAATGAGACAAATATTCTGCACTATTTTTCTGTAAGTACATTTTAGAGTGCCACAAAATACTGTGAGCAGGTAAATGATCCTCCAAAATGTTAGAGGTTCTAAAGGTTTCTAAGAGCTTACGTGCTCTTACAAAGATATTTCTGTCAGGAATAATCAGCGTTTTGCTCCGTTCTCAGCACTGGTGTTAGGAGTTTGTTTTTATGTTGGTACTAAAAGTGTCCCTCTTGATTCACTGGTTCACTTGTGCTGAGCTTTTCCCAAGAGTCATAAGTTATCAATAAAGTCTCTCTGTTGTTAAGAGCACAATGTCCCATTGGATTCTGAGTTGTTTTGTAGTGTTTTAGGGCTTACACTGGCAATGTATTACACATCAAAGGCATTTAATTAGCAAAATAAAAGCTGTCTCATCTGAGACCAAAAACATCTCATCTTTTTCGAGACATACATACAGTCAGAATGCGCCAAGTTCTAAGAGTTTTTTAAAGATTGCTTTCAAAGGGAAACTGTGTTGTAAAATGTTCTGGTACAAGGACAAGCTCTTATATGCATGATTTGTAACTTTTAATTAAAGAAAAGAGATGCTGTTATTTTGCCACACCAAGGGAGCAATGAAAAGCTTGGGCCAAAGTCAATGAGAAAACAACATTAAGTGCGTTAAATTTGTTTCGTAGAAAACAAACACAAATATTTAGAATTATGTTTGGATTGCTGTTTTTGCTCAGATAAGAGATAAAACGCAATCAAGGGCAGATTTATGTCATGAACTGAACTTGGTTTGAGCTCTCGCACAGCTGTGCCTCTGAACATTCATTTAGCCTCTCTGAGGAGCACACCAGTAATAAAGGTCTCGGGGCAAGAGGCTGTGGAGGATTAAATTGTCCTTGCACTCCCATATCACCATAAGACCAGAAGTACTTTGCCCCTTCACTCTCTCAAGTGCTCTGTTGACAGAGAAAACAGTGTAGTGGAATAGAAGCCAGAGGAACTTCAAGATCCAATTGCAGGTCTCCCTCGGTGTTGGTGGGGTCTCCTGGCTTGTCAAAGGCCCTCAATTCAGGTAGGGCATAGTGGTAACCTCACGTCAACTGTGGGGTGGAGGGGAGCCACGGGAAGGCCGGCAGTGGTTCAAACCGGCCCGTTCACAGCATGCAGGGAACAAAGAACAACTTATGTAGTCAGCAATGACAGCTGAAAACATCTTTAAGCTTTGACTGCGGCTGTGTGTACGATTGAGTGTGACGGTAGAGACACTGACCACTAAAACAGCTATACATAATATATACATATATATATAGAATATGCAGATACAATTCAAAACAAAATGCAAAAATCAAAAAATGTATAAATTAAAAAATAGTCAAACAAATGGTTTCAACTTTTAGGCATAAATTGTTTATTTTTAGAGCCTAACTTCTTTCTTTCTTTATTTATTTCAGTGCATAAGATATGTCAATACAATAAAACAGAAAACGCTATTTCGATTAAAAAAAATGATATTATGAGGAGAATTAAAAGGGGGTTAAATAAACAAATGATTGCTTCCATCACACCAATCAATACTGAGTTAATCAAAAACAAGTTATTTATTCTTGATAGATAGATAGATAGACAGACATACAGACAGACAGACAGACAGATAGAAAGATAGATAGATAGTAGCAGATAGATAGATAGATAGATAGATAGATAGATAGATCGATAGATCGATAGATAGATAGATAGAAAGATAGAAAGATAGATAGATAGATAGATAGATAGATAGATAATATTTACACTAAAAAGAAAGACAATACAGAAAATGCTCCATATCCTGACCCAACATCTCTCATAGAACTAATTTCAAAATATCCCATTTGTTGTAAGTGGAGGGATCTGGTCATCTCAATTGAAGAACAGCAGGCCTCCATGCGTGACCATGGCCACAGGCCCAGCTCTCACCCCTCCTTCACCACAGCTGTTGTTTTGAAGGTTTATTTCAGGGCTACAGGTCAAGACTCACAGACCAGCGCTGCAGACTCAATGTGGTCTTTGTGTGTGAATGGACAGTAAGGTGTGCCCTTTGGCTTGGCGGCCCAACAGCAGGGAAAAGGCCCTTCAAGTCTATTCACACCAAGAGTGAAATAAAAAATCAGAGCACATATTCTTCTATTCAAACCAAGAGCACAGTGACTTACAATACCTAAAAAGTGAATTGTGCTACAGTCATTCATCTGCTTTAATGCAAAGCAACCCTGATAAGGGGTACTATTGCAAAACGTGTTGATTTTAATTCGAAATGTATATGTATAAGTGGACTGTAAAATATTTTTTCATATCTGTAAATAAATCAAAGATTATCAGGGTGCAAGAAAATATTTCTGTCTTTCCACCTTAAAGTTTCATGTTTATTTCAATATGTTACTTGCGAAAATTACTAGCAATTTCTAAATGAAAATTGTTTACACCATTTTTTTAGTGTGTATAATCATAGATCCTGTAACTGTTCACCAAATCACCTTTTTTCTTTTGCCTTGGTTTAAGTAATTTTGCTGTGTGACAAGATGTTTTCCATGTCACAAAAGTTACATAGTCATAACAACAACAACAACAACAACAGCAACAACAATAATAATAATAATAATAATAATCTTTCTTTCTTTCACAAACCAGAAAGCATGATTCTGATAGAATTTCTAGAGGATTTTAAGGAAAAATTAATTTCCCAGAAAATATCTGGAAATCGATCGCTGAGATCTGTGGTCAGGCATATTTAGTTTGTTCATAGAAACCATTTGGCAGTGACTTTGGGTTCGTAATACATCCAAACAAGATTTCCTCTGCTGGTCACCGCTGTTTCCTTGACTGTGTTCATTCAGGAAAGCTGTGCTCACTCACTATTTTCTGACAATTACATATTCCTGGTGCTTTTTTTTTAATGCTTTGGTCAGTGAAATCACTTCCTGAGGAAATGTCTCCTCCACTGACAGCACTCCTTTCATGCTAATTCTTTAATGTTGCAGAATTCATGCGGCCGATGTGGGCAAATGCACCATGAAACACAATAGTTCTGGGTAGGTAACTGGAGTCCTGGGGAAGAAGAGAGAGGAAGCAAACACTGCATGTTTGCCATCCTAAAGTTTAAACCTTCAACTCGCTCAACCCGGCTGAGTGGGGCAATATTGTGTTTTTAGAGGGGGTCCTATCTCTACACAATTTCACAGCTGGATGGAGAACTTCAATGGCATCTCTGAAGCCGGGGTTAGACAATGGACTGGTTGCCAAACCAGCACGTCAACCCAGGATTTCCTGGCTTATGGCACAAAAACGTTAGCCACCGTTGCACAATGAAGATTGAGTCTTGTATTCGGTTGATTTGAATCACAGTTCCGAACCGCGCCACATCTGTATGTTGGAGTTTACATGAGAGCACAGCATTCCTCTTCTTCCTGTAGAGGAAGTACTTAATTGGTATTGCAAAGGGTGCTGTCATGAGACAGCTGGGTGGCCAGTTCAGAGGTCACTGACATGTAAGATAAAGGAAAATTGAAGAAAATTGAAAACATTTCTTAGAAATGTACACTTTTTATCATGTTAGATTGACATGTATTTGAAAAATGTCATGTGGTGTAAATAATGTACACATCTTCATAGTTTTTTTTTAGGTTATGCACACCTGAACTAACACTGCCTTCAGTCAAAAGATCAGATATGTACAAATATAATTTCCTCTCTATAATATAATTTTTTCTGCATGTTTCGGTTTCTAGTTGCACCACACAACTTGAATTTTGTGTACAAAACCTTTTCAATTTTTAAATAAGCAATGAAGTAGTTTTATAAATAAACTACCTTTAGAGTATTAGTAGAGTAGTAGACTTGGTAGTTTAGGGTTAGGGTTAGTAGAATAAGTTGACATGTACTTGCAAAGTTACTTATAGTCAGTAAATTAGTGCTCTGCATTTACCCATCCAAAGTGCACACACACAGCAGTGAACACACACAAACCGTGAACACACACCCGGAGCAGTGGGCAGCCATTTATGCTGCGGCGCCCGGGGAGCAGTTGGGGTTCGGTGCCTTGCTCAAAGGCACCTCAATCGTGGTATTGAAGGTACAGCGCCTCTCACCTGCAATAACCACGATGAGCGTCCCTTGAGCAAAGGCACCGAACCCCTAACTGCTCCCCGGGTGCCGCAGCAAAAAATGGCTGTCCATTGCTCCGGGTGTGTGTTCACGGTTTGGGTGTGTTCACTGCTGTGTGTGGTCACTTGGCTGGGTTAACTAGCAAAGCAGATTCGAGTACTGGGTCACCAGACTTGGACAAAGTGTATCACGTCACTCACTTTAAAATGTCTAAAGCATTAGCAGATATTGATTTGCTGTTGAAGTGGACTATCAAATTAAAGACATATGCATGCTATGTTAATTAATTTCAAGTCTCTTCTTTATGCCAGCTTTGTTCTCTATGACACGCAAAACAAGTTGAATCTTGAATTGTTTTATTTTATGAAAGAAAGCTGTATTCAAATGACTGAATGTGTGAATAGCATTTTAATGCATTTTGGATTCGGCAAAGACCCTTAATTAATAAAACCAGGACAAAAATGAACAAAATGTGGTTAGCAAACATTGCGCACCTTCCTGGAAAGTGAGAACGGAGCAACCGGCGGTAAGCAGGACGGGCCTAGAAATCGTGCTGGCTGCTTTCATCTCTTCCGTATTGGACTTGTAAAACCTTGCTAATGGCCTTTAACTGACGTTGTGCCAGTGTGCCATTCTCCCAGCATAAGGATTTGTGCTTTGGGTGCTGCTGCCAGGAATTTTCCAGATTAACTCCCAGTTTCAAAGAAAGGTCCCTGTGGTCTGCCATTGTGCAATGCAATACGCTTGTATTCATCTGTGTAAGGAACTATTCATCCTTCCATTTTCATTCATTCACTGAATGGGGTCTTATTTAATAGACCCATCCTTCACCTCTGTCTCAATGTACTCATGCAAACAGCACTTCCTCCCAGATTAGCAAATAATTATGGATCCTTCTGCATTGCCAAAACCCCTAGAGCACAGAAAGAGCACCAAGGAGATTCTTTTGAAGATGTTTGCGTCTCTAGCTATGCATGACATCACCAGAATTCTGCTATTTCCTCATCTCTTCATTGAAAGTCGACCAAATAGTTCACTGAGGTGAGTTTTATAGCTTAACGGAGAGGTACCACATGCAGTGCTCTTTCTCACTTTACTGGTCAGCTCCTCTGATCTCAGCAGTAACGGCTGATTGGGTCGATACCTTCATCCTTCCTGCCCCTCCCTCCTTCATCCATTCATCCTGTGCTTCCTACCACCCCTGGGTGAGGACATAAGCCTCTTACAGGCAGGACGGAGCACTGAAAGGCTGCGGTGGAGGCTGGCTCTATTTGCCTTGTGCCTGCAGTATGGGTGGCTAAGCAAACGCTGAGGAGGGCTGCCAAACCGTACAGGCTCAACGCCTTTAAAACGGCCCAACAGAGTGACCATTGTGTGTGTGGAACAGGAGAAGTCACTTATTATAAGCAGAAAAGTGAAAGATCCTTCCTCCACAAAGTCTGAAGGAAGGCTAAAACCCAAAAAGCCTAAGCTGAGCCTTTTGTTTCACCCCATTCCCCAGAACAAAAGCACAATTTGAGCATAACATTCAGCTTATAAAGCAACAAGTACATTTTGGCCCTCGGGTTCAAGCTCATAAAGTTTTCAAGAGGATACAGGAAATACAGATGTCAGCTTTTACGAAAGTTCATTTCATTCATGCTACACACATTCATATATATAAAACATGCAACTTTTATGAAATTTGTTCCTCATCAAATGTAGTACTTAGTGTGTGATTTCATACACACCTACTAACTAAATCATTCATTCAACTATTTCATTATAGTTCAATACCAAACCACTTATTGTGTTATATTAAGAAGTTTTATTATCGTTTATTAAAATGTTCGTGATTGCAAATCTACTGAGAGACACCAGAAAGACTGTTTAAGTATCATATGTTTTCTCCACTAATGACAATAATGCATTATGCAATTCTGCAATTCTAATACTTTAGAATTTTTAATCCATTTTGTCAACTGTTGGGCATTACTTTTAGTAATGCTACAACAAACAAAATAGCAATATTTGCCTAAATAAATAACATCCTTGTGTAATTTTAGTGCATGTATGGTTGTCAGTAATTTTTATGCATTCATAATTTGTTCTCTCCTCTCTCCTGGTTGATGCCAAACTGTTTAGCCTGCCGGTTCACCTTGTCACACAAACATGTTCACACATAGGATGTCTCAAGCTGTGTTTTCTGATTAAAAAGGTGCAATGTTCACTGCACATTATTCCCTGTGCATGGGATACCTGTAGAAGTCCACTTCACTTGATAAAACAGGTTGCAACGTCATCACACAGTTGAAACCTGAGCCATGCATAGAGGGTTAACGTATTAATGCAGTTGTAATTATATAAATAACTAGAATAAACATACTTTGCGCCATTTGGATTAAATAATCAATACTTAAAGAGACTAGGATGAAATCCTTATTGCGTGATTAATGTTTTCTGGCAATTGCGGTGTTGCCAAACAATTATTTAAATCTAATGATGCGTATGTAGCTTTTCTAGTTTCTTAAAGACAACCATTTAGGAGATCGTACCCAAGGTACATATTCCAAAGGTTGACAAAATGTCAAGATTCACTGCGCCCAAATTGTGAAAAATGGTTTCACTGACCTATGAGGAATTACTTCACACATCACTTGGGCCACCACAGTTCCTACTTGGGTGACCCCACTGAAAGTCTTTAGATGTGCTAGAGTATGACTTTAAGAGAGGGTTCAACTCTTGATTTTATGCAATCTTGATGGAAAATAAATGTCATGACCATTGCCTAAGTTGTTGCAACAAGCCACAATGAAGACAAAGTTACAAGCTAAGAGCGGTCCAGTAAACTAGAGTGTGCAACCCCCTTTTTTGGGCAGGCAGTGTAAAGTTGACTACAGCACATCCCAACGGAATTGTTACGGGGGTAGAGGTCAGGACCAGGGAGGATTTACGCATAGGCATTCTAGGCAAGTGCCTATGATTGCTTGTCCAGGGGGGGCCCAAACACAATCAAGAGATATATAATATTTTTGTTATAATATGGCCTATCTACAACAGTAAATAACCAAAACACCAGAAGACATTGAGCAAATAAATATAAAAAACAATAGTGTAAAAATGACAAACTATTTCCATGTTTCTTCAACCTTTTTGAAGGAACGAGTGATAACATTGCTTCTTTCTCCCAATTCTCTCTCAGAGACGGCACTGAAACAGAATAAGGAACACGCACCGGCGCAACTGAGGAAGACGCAGACAGAATTTATCAATAAATAATTGTTGTGCATTTCTCAGTAGAGTGAAGGGGTCTTGAAGCAGTTAAACTTAAAGATTCACTATTAGTTGAATATGCTGAATACTGCTGAGAGACGCACAGACGCAAGTATTCACATGCACTTAATCTCTCTCTCTTTCGCTCTCGCTCTCTAATAACTGCGTTAGCCTGCATATCAATGGGCTCAAGGCCTATATATTAGCCTAAAGACGTTTTGGAATTTGCAACGGAAGGTTTGTGATGAGGTGCGTAAAAAATTTGTTCAACACACACGAGATTTCAGGACGTAAACATGACAAATGTCTTGAAACAAATCATCTCAACAATTGATGTGTGATTGTGACTCTAGGCCGTTAAAATTATTAGAGAAATAATGCACTCCTGAAGTGGTTATGTGGCCATGTCGCCACGCCTATATGGAATGCCTATTAGCTATATTTTAACTGTAATCTTAATATTTGCATAATAACTGTTCATCTTGTGCACTTTATATCTGCAAACCACCGTGTAGTAATGCACAATGACTGCTGGGTAAATTTCCTTCTCCACTGTCTGTGAAGTGATGAATCGATGTTCCCTTTTTCCCATGCCATTCACAGTGCCCTTCGAACGCTCTCTTTGGATTGAAATCCCTCTTAAGATGGTAGAATACCCCATGAAGTCCACTTTGCAGGGCAATTACAATTGACGGTAGCAACTGAACGAAAAACAGAAGTTGTGCTTAGGGGAATCCAGACTCAAATTTAAAGTCATGTTCCGAACTCTCTCCCCAACTCACTTTATTTAAATTGCATTCAAATGTAAACATCTAGTATTTTTCTACCATTGTATACAAAACCAGGGCAAAAAGCACGCTGTTACACAGGAAGAGGCTCAGAAACACCTTGGCACTTAGTTACGCAGGTAAAGATCTTTTCTGAACCAAAAAAGGAAGCTCATTCTTGCTTGCACTCCATTTTCCAGCAAACGGTGCTGAAGCTGGAAAGTCACTTTACTAGCCGTTGTACAAGCATCCACCATGCCAGCTGCCTGAATGAGAAGCATTGTCCTGGGCCAGTTCTTTCCCAGCCAGCCTGCTTTCATTATCTCACTGTTAAGGCCACAGCCACAGATCTGCTTCGCATTGACTGGATCAAAGCACAAGGAACAGGTCCTGCAATGCAATAATGTGTGTCTACAGAGGAACCCTGTTCTGGGAAAGTTCAATAGGTTAGCATATCAGTAAGATTTGCCGGCTGACCGTAACCACTCACCTGTTATCTGGTGTAGCAGCACTCTGTCTCTGCTTCTTCAGACACTTAAACTATCAAAATGATATCCATCTGCTGGTATGCTATGGGAAACACCCCCTTTTAGGTATGAAATTAGAGATGTGTCATCTTGAATAGGATCTGAATGAATCAGAGACCCAGAAGAAAAAACTGTGCTTTTCTTGAAAAACTAATGAGAATTGTTTCTTTTAGGGGATGCAATGCACTGTGACTTTTCAAATGTGCAAAACTTTAATCAGATTAAAGCATATTTATGCACAATATGGCCCAAAAGCTGTGCCATGCGGTGCCTATCATGTGGATGCTGCACACTGGTGGTGGTTGAGGAGAGACCCCCCACATGATTGTAAAGCGCTTTGGGTGTACAGCAATACACAATAAAGCACTTTATAAATGCATCATTCATTCATTCATTCATTCATTCATATGACAAGGGTCCTGACAGGTGGCTGTCCTAGCTGCCTGTTCACAGGTTGTAGCACTTACTTCCAGCCTGACCACTGCAGATTCAGTGTGTCCATCTGTCAGAAGAATTAGGAGTAGTCTGCAGGAATTCTCAGATCATGGAAAGGTTTGGCTTGGTGGGTAAAAGGGGGGCTAGAAGAGAAGGAGGGCCCAGAGGAAACTTTCATTGGGGTGTAATCTGAACCTCTCAGCCACCTGCACTTGTCTCAGGGGCCAGGAAATGGAGTACATGGGTCTTTCTTTCAGCTCTCACAGTGAACTAATCCTACTTGAGAGTTGCATGCAGACATATACAGCTTCCTTTATGGGACTGATGCAGAGAGGGGTTTGTTTAGGGGTGGTATGAAGTTAACTGGCTAATAGCAAAAGAGTAGCCTGGACTCGTTTAGAAACATCCTGCTAATCTTAGAAATGCTTAGGAGATAATGTCGGACCCTACAATATTTATTTATGTCTCATTTGAAATATGTGAGTGGATTTGCATTACGTAACTCAATTTTAAACTAAGCGGCATTTATTTTAAGGCTAAGGATCAATGAATAATGTGAGGATCTAATACTTTCATCCACTTTCAAAAACACAAATTGTTTTTTGTTTTTTTTCTGAATTAAAATGGTACAACTATCTTGACTAGCGAAGAAAAAAGTATTAAATTAAAAGTATGAATTTATTATTATTATTATTGTTTATTTTAACAAAACTAGTTCACTGCTTATTAATATTTGAAAAAGTATCCTAAAAATATACAGTGGGGCAAAAAGTTTTTAGTCAGCCACCATTGTGCAAGTTCTCCCCCTTAAAGAATGAATAGAAGGCCTGTAATTTTTCATCACTAGTATACCTCAACTATGAGAGCAAATGAAAAAAAATCCAGAAAATCATTGTGGTTTTTTTAAAAGATTAATTGTCATTTCTCTGGTAAAATAATATTTCGTCACCACAACCAAGCAAGATTTCTTCGCTTCTCACAGACCGTACTTCTCTTTAAGAGGCTCTCTGCCATCCACGCGTACCTGTTAATTAGGGCATCTGTTTGAACTCTTTATCAGTATAAAAGACATCTGTCCAAAACCTCAAACAGTCACACTCCAAACCTTATCATGGCCAAGACCAAAGAGCTGTCAAGGACACCAGAAACAAAATTGTAGAACTGCACCAGGCTGGGAAGACTGAATCAAGCAGCTTGGTGTGAAGAAATCAACTGTGGGAGCAATAATTAGAAAATGGAAGACATACAAGACACTGATAATCTCCCTCGATCTGGGGCTTTACGCAAGATCTCACCCCGTGGGGTCATAATGATCACAAGAACTGTGAGCAAAATTCCCAGAACCACACGGGGGGACCTAGTTAATGACCTGCAGAGAGCTGGGACCAAGTAACAAAGGCTACCATCAGTAACCCACTGCGCCGCCAGGGACTCAAATCCTGCAGTGCCAGACGTGTCCCCTTTCTTAAGCCAGTACATGTCCAGGCCCATCTGAATTTTGCTAGAGAGCATATTGGATGCTCCAGAAGAGGATTGGGAGAATGTCATATGGTCAGATGTAACCAAAATAGAACTTTTTGGTAAAACTCAACTTGTCGTGTTTGGAGGAGAACGAATGCTGAGTTGCATCCAAAGCTACTCCATACCTACTGTGAAGCATGGGGGTAGAAACATCATGCTTTGGGGCTGTTTTTCTGCAAGGGGACCATGACGACTGATCTGTGTAAACGAAAGAACGAATGGGGCCATGTATCCCATGTATTTTGAGTGAAAACCTCCTTCCATCGGCAAGGGCATTGAAGATGAAACGTTGCTGGGTTTTTCAGCATGACAATGATCCCAAACATACCGTCCGGGCAACGAAGGAGTGGCTTCGTATGAAGCATTTCAAGGTCCTGGAGTGGCTTAGCCAGTCTCCAGATCTCAACCTCATTGAAAATCTTTGGAGGGAGTTGAAAATGTGTTGCCCAGTGACAGCCCCAAAATGTTACTGCTCTATAGGAGATCTGCATGGAGGAATGGGCCGAAATATACCAGCAACAGTGTGTGAAAACCTGTGAAGACTTACAGAAAACGTTTGACCTCTGTCATTGCCAACACAGGGTATATAACAAAGTATTGAGATGAAATTTTATTATTGACCAAATACTTATTTTCCACCATAATTGGCAAATAAAATCTTTAAAAATCCTACAATGTGATTTCCTGGATTTTTTTTCTAATTTTGTCTCTCATAGTTTAGGTATACCTATGATGAAAATTACATTCCTCTCTCATCTTTTTAAGTGGGAGACTTGCACAATTGGTGGCTGACTAATACTTTTTTTCCCCACTGTCTTTTAAACTACATGCAAAAACAGACCCTTTTGACTGTGTGCCAAGGTCAATGCATCTCTTCTTTTCTTTTTTTTCTTTTTTTAAAAAACATGTTTGTAAATTTTAAAATGTGTAGTACATGTTTTCAAAATTAAATATGTTTGCTAATTTTTACACCACATGACATTTTTAGAGTCATTAAATTGAAACTTTGACTTGAACATTCACAATCTGTCATGTCACGATCTGCACGGGAACACAAAGATTGAAGAACTAAATGCATGTTTATTTAAGGATAATCCAAAGCCGTAGTCCATAAACAGACATAAGGTCAAAGACAGAGCAGTTAGTACAAACAGGGCAGAAAACTCCGACAAACAGAAAACCCAGGAAACCAGGCAAAGTTCAAAACCACGATACAGGGAACCAGGACAAGAGAGCACAGAACTGCAGTGTGACACAATACAAGACTAAGCAATGAATGACTGAGGGAACAAGGTTTATATAGGCAGAGACTGAGGAGGTAACAATCAACAGGTGGAAACAAAAAGGTATAATGAGTCCGGGCAAAGGATTATGGGGAATGTAGATCGTGAGGAAGTCACAATAGTCAGGGATGGAGTGCCCTCTGGAGGAGCTCATGGGCACTACAGCTGGAGACTGTTACGATATGAAACCATGAATGCACAGAGTACATTTTTAAGAATTTGCCACATTTCAAACTAGATTTTTGTAATATTTTCTTTATCACGGACACTCTAATTGTCCATTTGACCATAAGACTATATCCAGCACCTTTCAGCACACATTTTTGTGTTAAGAATCAGTTTTTGTCCTATAATTTCTGTTTTTGTTTTTTTTGTTTGTTGTTTTTTTGTTTGTTACTCAGACGCAGGCAGTGCTATAGCCAAAAGTACCCCGACAGGCAAACAAATGTTTGACCCTCTCTTATCACCAGATCAACATTCTCTCATGTTTGTTGGGTTGTCAAGCAAACATCCGATTTTCCCATGAACGTCTGGTGGTGTTAATTCCTGGAAACATGGCTCTAGGGATTTTTTTTTTCTTTTCATTTTTTTAATTAATTGATTTATTTATTTTTGATGTAATACATTTGAGCTGTTGCACATATTAGCTGTTTGTCTCTGGAGGATAAACACTTGAAAATTATTCCAAAACCTCAGGAGAAAGGCTCAACCCTTTCTGTGGCTAAAACTAAGCTTTTGCTCATCCAGAGTGAAAAATGTGAGCCAACAGCTGTGCTCATTTAAAATCTTCAAAAGGAGTTATTTTTGGAAAGTGAGGATATTAAAAATACTTTTTGTCTTTTCGTTTATTTTGCAAAAGATATATTATTAGATCATATGATTTATTAAAATATTAAATGCGGGCATTATGGGGAGTATCACAGAGACGGCTACAGGTGCGGACAAACCAAAGGATAGAAAAACTATAAGAAGTTTTTTTAATTCTTGAAGTTTCTTTCCTCGGTCTCGTGGTTTACTCATGAGGCACTGTGGTTTAATGCAGTATGTAGGTTAATGAATTTGGGTAAAGTATGTATTTAATAAATAATAAAAGCATTTATAATGGCTGTGTTTTGTATTAATTTTAAGGCTCTATAAATAGCTTAAACTACAATTACCGTTAGGGGACTTTACATCTAGAACGTAACATTCCCCAAAAAAAAACAAAATCTGGATACATTACAGAAAGAAAAATTGCTCAAAATATGTTTAACTGTCATAACATCACAATGCAAAACAACTTGTCAATTACTCATCCTCAAAAAAAACCCAATAATAATTATAATCTAAAAGAAGAAAAGCAAAGGGGGAAAAATCTGGATACATTACAGAAAGAAAATTTGCTCAAAATATGTTTAACTGTCATAACATCACAATGCAAAACAACTTGTCAATTACTCATCCTCAAAAAAAATATATTATAATAATTATAATCTACAAAACAAAAAAAATCTTAAAAATACTGATTTTCTTTAAGCAACATTTATTCATATATTTCTTTCTTTTGGTTCAACTGGACCTGGACATTCTCACTTTTTCTCACTGTGAGACCCACCCCACAACTTACCTCCTAAGAGGCCAACAGCACATCAAGCAAATCAGCAGTGGCTGCAGAGGGACGCTGAGAGCAGTGAGCTCATTTCCATATAGATGTAGCCCAACCCTGCCACCTGTGATTACCATTTGGTCTGTTCTTATACAGGGCTGTTTTGCTCCCTGCCTCACACAGGGTTTGAGGCACTGACCTCCGGATGTCTCCATCCTAGACAATAACCCCCTGAAACTGTGACAGGCCAAACAGAGAACACAGCCTCCTGCCGCCCACATTCCCCTCCACAACACTTTCTCTCTTCACCCATGAGCAAACCCCCAACCCCTATTTCCTGAATCCTGACTGTCCACACACCCAAACACACAAATACTGTATACCATCCTAGAGAGTCAAAACGTCAAACATTATATTTGCCCTTTCGCATTAACACCGGAAAAAATAGCATTCTTTTATGAGACTGTATTATAATGAATCAACTGTATCTTAATAAAGTGACCTCTGCCTAGTATTCCCTAAGGGACTCTTCTTAGAAGTAAGATATTAAGATAAATAAGTCTTTACAAAAAAAAAACGACAAAAATTCTCCTGTGGAACATACGCCAGGCCCATGTTCACGTAACCTGACACCCCCAAAAAAGAACAATATAGATAAAACAAATTGATTACTTCAATAATAGAATAATCATAATTAAGTACGCAAACAACACGTAATTTGTTTTTTTGTGCACTGGCAATTTAAGGTCTTGTTTCAGACTACTGGAAAGACAACAAAAAGACATTTTATTATTTATTTTATTGTTTAATTACATACATATCTTTAAGGCCTTTTTTTCATGCACTGATCCAGAAATCTCCTCATTGCACTTCTCACAAACTTCAGTTTTTACGGTCTTCACACATGGTTTGATCATATATCATTCGTCCTGAGTTATATAACACATAATTCCTAGTGACAGTATTTGCTGATTTATGGAGAGATAAAAAGAGAAACCTTTAACTCTAATACGCCAACATCATGTCACAAGAATTTTAAACCTGGCTTTATCCAGAGTTCAGATTTATTTTCTGGAAATGTGTGCAAGTTAGTGCATATTCAATTCGATTGTGCCACATTTGCACATTTTATTATAACATTAAAAAAAAGGAATTCAAAACAGTCGTCTCGATGTGCTGTGATTAATCAAGGAGACTTGCCTTAGGAGAAATAAAAAAGAAATATATAAAAAGAAATAGGACAGTTTGCTTTAGGTCTATTCCATGTAGGCCACAAATAGCTTGCAAGCAGCAAATAAAGGATGACTGCACAGCCCAAAGAGGGGTTCAGCAAACAGTACTCGGTTCAAACAAGTGGCCATGTGGCCATTCAATACACAAGGACATGCGAGTGTAAACTTGAATGGGTCTGCCAAAGTCCAGCTCTCATTCAGCAAGTTACACTCAACGTGACCCAAAGCTCCCTGAGCCTCATTTTGGATGAAATGTAGGGGTCAAACTATGAAACTACAGACTATAACCACTAAAATTTCAGCACATTGCGCTACAGCCAGCTCTAAACAATCCTCTTTTAAAGGCACTAAGGTCCAGGTAATTCTAAATGTCCTTGTCGGGGCAAATTTGTAGATTAATCTTTCATCCACGTAAATAACAGCAATTCACAGGAGAGCTAAACCCAACATGGTGCTAATATCTCTGCAGTGAATATACATCCGGAAAAGCTTTAAATGATGGTGGGTGGAGTTTGTTCGGCTCACACAGGGGAGTCTGTTTCAGCATGCTGGTAATTCGCAGAACTAGGTTGTTTATGCACCATGGCCTCATTTGAGGAGCAGCACCCCTCTCTCTCAGTGAATGGAAAGGCACCAGATACCTCCCCTTCGAGTAAATAGATTGTATCAATGAAAATAGTCAGCTCTCCTCCCCGCTGCCTTTTTATGAATGGAAATACCTGGCAAAAACTAGCCACATTCATTTTTACAGCACATGAGGGATATAGAAACTGGATATAGCACTGCTGTAAACGTTTAGGCAACAATTTTGTTGTTCTCAGTGGAATTGATTTATCTATGTTTCAGTATAGCCAAAAAAAACAAGGTTGACAATAGCAGTGCCAAAAGACATAGGGAATTCTATGAAATTAACAATCCATACTTGATTTACAAATGTTGTATGGTTCTACACTATGAAGCAAAAATGAAATAAAATGATATGCAATAGACTTTGACAAGTCTACATTAATACAAATGTATTTCATAGAAGGTACATTAAAATATATATTCGAGATGTATTGTCCTTCGTGCACCAAAAGTAGGGATCAAGGAAAGCTAAGGGCTAGTGTGTAAAGTATGCCATCTAGAGGATAAGATCTGAATATATGCATCCTTTTTTGAAGACCTCTTGATATACTGTATTTTATAAAAGGACATACACTGCCTGTTCCCAAAATTATTTTAATTATAAAAACAAACTAAAAACCTGATTTAGTTTAAATAAGCACATACAATGTAGAAAATAATCATTCTGGGCATGATTAATAACTGTTTCTCACATGTATGTTTGGCAACAATTCTTTTAACATCCTAACTGATGCAGTGTGTAGCTTTTCATTTCTCAAACAACTATCTTCCAGCATGGTTGTTTAAGAAATGAAAAGCTACCTGCATCAGTGTCAAATAAAGAATGTTCAAAATAATATCCAACTGCCAAAACCATAATCACGCAAATATGATCCAATCTTAGACTCTTCTATTGCTTATATGTCATTATATATATAATTATTTAGATATATTATATATATATATAGAATATTATTACTATATTATATAAGCTTGTGGGAAAAAACATGATGTTGAAACAAACAAGTCATGCGAAGTTATAGCTCATCAACCATTAACCATTTAAAATGCTAGAAATCATATTCAGCAATTGGCCAATTCTTAAGAGGTTAATTAACATCTAGATCCTTAAAGGGGCAGTAGCCAAAACAAAAAGTGGGTGAGTGGGGAATGTAAATCTCCCAGAGGGCTCTAGCAGAAGTTAGCAAGGCAGCTAACATTTCTAATGGCAGCTTTTTTGGAAAAGTTCAATAAGTAGATGGAAAACGGTAAACTTGTATATATGTGGACTTATGTATTGAAAAGAAATGTGGAATAAAAGCTGCCCTGTTGAAGTATCCCTCTTATTTTGAAGTGGCACAGTCATTCTAACAGAAATGTGTAAGGCCTTCGGTGTCAGACACTTCATTTTTTTAATTTAATTTAATTTATTTTTAGCTTTAAAAAAAACAATCCATTATGCTTAATAAATAGCTTATTTCAGCACTGAAAAAAAAGGTGGATATGAGAGCAATTTGTGTGAGTGCAGATAAACAAGTCTGAAATACTAAGGTTTTTTTTTTTGTTAAGTTTTTTTTTTCTCAAAACATTGTCCTGGATGAAAGTCCCCGTACATCTCTTTAGGCTCACACTGTCTGTTGAAAAGAAATTTGACCAATAAAAGCAAAATGACAAAAACATATATGCTACCAAGTTAGGAGGCCTTAATCCAGCACATAATTGCTGTTGTGCTGCTTAAAAACCTTTAACATTGCAAGAACATTCGTCAATATAACATTTCAGGCTCTCAAACTAAGCAACACTGTACTTACAGTAGTTCTTCTGCTGACTGCTATTGGGTTCACTTACAGTTTTGATGAGTCTGTATTTATTCCCAGCATACATCTAACATAGACTTGGGAGAGTGAAAAAAATCTAGGCCCTTTCAGTTTGAGAACACACAAAGATTAATGGTTGAGTTTCAGTCTTTCACAATAACTTAAATAAATGCCCCTAATAAACAGCCCATTACACTCATCATTTGTAATCAGAAGCTTGATTATGGTGATTCTAAACACTAATTGGACTATTGCTGACTTTACATCTTAGCATTAGCATCAGTTTCTTGTACCAAGAACAATCTGCAATGTACACTGCAAACATAAACAATGCAAGCCATACATTACACATATGCTCAACAGCCATCGAAAACTTGTTGCATTTTCGCTTTATAATTAGAGAGCTTTCACATTAATAGGCTTTCAACTTACAAGTACAGTTATAACTAATCAGCTTGTAGTACTAGTTTGACTTTGTAAAAGTGTTACACCAGAAAATACTGCAGGAATCTATGCTGTCAAGATGAACTTATGTGTTTGTACCTAAATATAAACTAAATAAATAAATCAACTTTATGATCTGGGCACTAATTTCCTATGATTGGATAGCTTTAATCACTAGGACAAGTTCAATTTGGATGTTAGAATTGAAGCACCAATTGAATTTAAATCTCTAGTAAGCGTATGAAATTACAATATAATTCCTACTTAAAGATTTACGTTTACATGGAAATGATAAAAAGAGCCATGAGAAATGAAAGACAACTACTGTCCATCCTAGAACAGAGTAAATCACTAAAATTGCTTAAGAATTCATATTTTTCTTTTTTTTTTTTTAAATTGACATAGAAAATCAGGAATTAAGAGATAAAGCACTCTAAGCTCCCAAAAAAGAAACTTTCCAAACATTGCACACTATCAAATTCAACAGCTTTGAACTGCACAGACATTCAATTAACAAAATATGGAGCTTGAGCTGTTTAAAATAATAAGCAACAAGTAAGAGTATCAAACATATACTAGACAAAACATCTCCCGAAACAACCTTCAGGACCTGCATCTGTATGTGGAGATTGTGGAAATGAATTTTTGTAAACCAAACAAACAAGTAACATGACACTAATAAACAATCCTAACACTGGAAAAAAGCTGCACTCTTAAGTTTGGTCTCCTTGTCTTCAGTTTTAGAGGGGGGGGATGCTGTGGAAGTCTATTGTGGTCCCTCAACCGTGTGTGAGAGCATCAAGAATAGACCGAAAGAGATGTAGTGTGGTGAAAAGCTGGCATTAGGAGATGCACAGTGCAGACACACATTGACCTGTGCCTAAACAGAGGAAGCTTGTCACAAATGAGCAGAGGACAGCGACGGCTGACAGCGTCTTCTCACTCATAGCCCACGTTGAAGCTGTCCCAGTCCCCTGCGTCCTCTGGTCCTTCCTGGTTGGGTGGAAACAGGAAATCGGGCTGGTAGTTCTCAGGGGGGCCGGCAAATGCATTTGACTCCTTCTTGAGTTTGACACTGTTAAATGGAGGATACATTATTATTCGACCAATAAGATGAGGAAATCTTTTCAAGAGGGCTGTTAAAAGCAGCACGAGATACTCACTGGTTCTTGTGTTTGGAACCGCTGATGTGGGCCTGGTATTGCTCCACGGAGTTCAGCTCAATGTTGCACACAGTACATGGGTAGCCCTTCAGTGTGGAGGCTGATAAAAATGACATTAAATAATTTAGTAACATTTACTGGTTTGACAAAAACAACAAAGTGACCACAAATCCTCATTTTCAAGGTTAAAATGGAGTAAGTGTTACAAGTAAGTGTATCAACTAGGGCTAGGTTGACAATACTGATTAATTGATTTGAACAGATCTTCACTTTGATGAACCAACATTGATTCTTAAATCCCAAGATCAACCTTTAAGTCTGTTTTCTGAAGATGTGCAATACATAAGCTTTTGCTACTTTTGGTATGAAAAAGTCTCAGCTTTCAAATATGTCAATATATGTCATTTTATCAGAAAATTCAAACAATAAATACAGTTTCAATGCTGTCTAATATTCGCATGACAGATCGCTGTAGCCACTTCAGCTCAAACACTTTTTGTACTTTAATAAACACAGACGCTAGTCCATATTATGTTTTAATTCACTCTACAGCCTACTTGTGATTTATTCACCCAAAATTCCATGGCATTCTGCATTATACTGTAAGTTCCATATTTATGACTTGATTCTGTGATTCCATCTGCATTTTCCGCATTGCAGAAATCCCTACTGTATGCATAAATACACTGTATTTTAAATACAGCTGCAACCCGAATATAGAACTTAAACATAATTTGAGGCGCATATACGTAAATTTAAACACACCAAAAAAAGGTTAAATAATTTAAAATTCAATTTTTTTTGTTTTTTTTTTTTTAAGGCAAATAGAAATATTCCAGGTTATTTGTAATTGACTGTGTCGATTACCATAATTAATTTTGACGACTCTAAAAACAAAATACACTTACAAAGCATGTTCGCAATTGCAGCTGAACGTTCACAGAACTGTGAAGCATATACCTTTGTTAAAGCACTTGATTTGTTTAATAATTTGTATATGAATTAGGGCTGTCAAATTGATTAATTGCGGTTTAATTGATCCAACAAAGGTTTGTGTTTACATAATATATCTATGGGTATTGTGTCTATTTTATGTACTATAAATACACCCAACACCACAGCCACACGACACCCGTACATTACACATTTAAGAGAATAGGTTTTTATATATAATCCATATAAAAAGTATACATGTAAAATATTTTTAATGTATGTGTGTGTACTTATATATACACATATAAATATACACAATACACATAGATGTATTATATAAACACCCACCTTTGTTTTGGATGCGATTAATCGATTTGACAGCCCTAATATGAAATATTATATTAATTATTATATACATGAGGAACTTCTGGCTGTGCGTTACTGATGTAAATCCCACTTAAATTCCACATCAAGTTTTACATACGGGATGTGAGACCCCCTTCTATGTTCTGACCTGGTGCAGAGGACGGCCCATAGGTCTCCATCAGCTTCTGTTTAGTCAGGTGTTTTTTATGTTTCTTGCCACTGTAGTGCTGCTGAGCCATGAGGGGATTGTTGAAGGAAGATTGACAGATGGAGCAGAAGAGGTTGGGGTCCCGATTTGCTGGCCCCTGCCCACCACCTTCAGGTAGCCCTCCATCCTTCTTCACCTGTGCTTTGGGCTGAGGTAATGCTGGGACTGGGAGATAAGCCAAAACACAGTAGGTCAGCTTTTCAGATGAGATTAACACTTCTAACCATCTTCGGAATATAATAAAATATCAACACGCTTTGTACTATATACTGAATATTGCCAATGATAATTAGTATGTGAAACATAAAGGAATGTGTATGCACTATGACCATTTTGCATTTTTTATCCTAGTTTGTATAAAAATGTTTTATACAACTTTTGGCTGTTAAAACAAATCAGGAATCAGAAATTATGATCGATACGGCTATTAGTTCAATCACCACACTGGAAATGGAAGGTCAAGTCAAAGGCATTGCATAGTGGAACGCAATATAACTGTTTTCTAGGAATACTACATAATGCGTTACGAAAATAGCCAGTACAAAAGAACCATCAACTTGTAAAAAAAAACAAGTGTACATCTCATTCTGGTAATTACAGGATTTTAAGAACTAAATATCATGATGATCAAGTCTTTTTACCAGGAGTCTGCTGACCGAAGGTCTTCAAGCGAAGGTTCTTGGAGTGAACTTTGCCCTGGTAATGGGACTGTGCCACTACCGGGGAAGAGAATGTCATGTTGCACACATTGCAGGCTTTGTATTTGTCCCCTTCCTCGACATTACTTATCTGCAAAACATAACACAAGCCATTAATGCAGGACACAAACACATCTGTGATCCGATATTCAATAAGTCTCCATCACATCTGGCCATTCATCTGACTTACATCACCTGAAGGCTTGAACCGTTTTGCGATGGGCTCCTCATTACCATGAATGCTCATGTACCGGCGTACTTTGCTCGCATGTTTTTTGCTCTACAAGAGACAAAATAATTAACATTAAGAAGATACTAATTTGACATGGGATAATTGTCATGAAACATTTTCCAAGCTTTATTTACCAAGTAATAGTCAGTTATCATGCTGGAAATACATGCAGCATGTTTCATCCACGTTTGGGTAAAAATGTCCTGCATTTTGACAATCTGATCAAATAGTGAGCAGGAGATGTTAAAAATCATGGGTGACGTAGCAAAATGCTAGAACTGGAAAGTCACGTTGAGCATACTTCATTGTAGGGATGTAACGATTGCGGTTAGTATTACCGTTTCGTCTTGAAATTATCATTAAAACCGTATTAGATTACCGCGATTTGAACAACTGGCGATAAATAAACACTGTCCAGCATAAAGCACAGTTTTCAGTAACAGTCTCATGTGCGCACAGCACACAGAGTAGTTTCGTTTTGAGTGAAAACAGGGCGGAAAAGCTGGGAGGTTTTAAAAGAGTGCTAAGGGAATTATACTAATGAATATATGAATGAATGAATTATATGAATGTACCTCTGAAGGTTCTGACTGTCTTCAGAAACGATTCGATGGCATTTTGATTTCATCGTCGCTTTATGTAATACCTAAAGGAAGTGCTCTTAATCACAATACTGCTTTGTCCACGGAGGTCACGAGAAACAGCTCTAATTCAGCTTTTCCATCAGCGCCATAGTGTCAGAGAGTGGATTTACAGAGACTTATATTTACATTCAGCCTGTGCAGTTTCTGTCTGGCCAAAAACGGACTGAATTTGCATGCCCTGCTGTAAATTTTGACCGGTTGATGAAAAACAAGCTTATGTGGATTCTACACATTTAAACAATTCAGATAAGTTATCTAGAATTATTTATGGAGCCGATTAAATAGATATAATCATTAATTAATCAATTATCATTTTGATGATTATTTCTTATTAACGGCTGAAATGTGAGGTTTACCTTTTTATGAAACTTTTTCAAAGCTTTATTTGAAAAATTTTTTCAACATGCTATTAAACTGTTGTCAGTCAAGTCGTCATTTAAAATCCGAACATCATTGATAATGTTATTGTTTTAGTGATTATGCAAACAAAAAGTCATTTTATTTGTTGTTGGTTGATTTTTAAATATAAAACTTGGTGAAGTGATTTATGTGTCGGTACTTTTTGCGCATCTCCAGCACATTTTAACAATACCGTGTTAATACCGATAACCGTGATAATTTTGGTCACTATAATCGTGATAAGAAATTTTCATACCGTTACATCCCTAATTCATTGTGAGATACAGCCTGACTTGCCTAAAGGTACTTTGGGCCTGTCCCAAATACCCACAATAACCAATACCATCCCTTTTAAGGCAGGCCAGCTTAATGGGCAACAATCTTGGGAAATTCTATTTATTTCAATAGTATTATTCAAATAAGCAATTCAATCTTTCATTATTTGTTTATAATTATTGATTTATTTTGTAAGGTGGGAGCTAGTTTACTAGAAGAACTGTCATATTGTGACGTGAACACAAATTTCTCTCATTCATAGTGATTCACGTGGCCTGCCTCTGCTATATTCGGTCTCTGATAGCACAGTGATCTCTGTTGTATACTGCAGACTTTTTCAAACTCAATAGGCAGTCTGTGTATTCCAAGCATGCATACATACATAAAATACAGAGCATAGTATGAGTAGCATGCTAGTATGCCATTGTGAAAACATCTTGATATGCTTGCTATCAGTGTTTAGTCCTCAAATCCACATTTTGTTCTGTTTTAGCTGAGGAACAAAGTAAATGGTGCGATCATTTCAACTTTGTCCATGTGAGTGTGAATTCATACCTGGTAATGTGCAAGTTTCTGGGATTCTGAGATTAAGACAGCACTACACACTTTACACTGTGAATCAGAGAACAAGTCACTGTGCTCTTTTATCATTCGGTTCACTGAAAGACAGGTCAGCATCAGAAACAGTTACTACAAAGGGGCATTTCATTGTTATATAAAACATATGCACACAAAACAGCTTTGAGGCAAAGTATGCAATGCTCAAATCAAACCTAAAATAGACTTTCTTTGCATTTAGCTGCAAAAAAATCAGACTTTGTCTTACATCGACCTTGGATACACTATTCTTTCTAGTAGACACTAAAGAAGCAGTCCTTAGAGCACTGAGGAGCTTGAGCTATGCTACCATGCTTTACACTCTCAGGTACTGTACATTCTCGGAATAAATGTCATGTGCTACTGATAAATAATGCATCGCCATTTATTCTAAATGAATGTCGCCGATCTCTTACCCTCGGCCGCCCCTGAAGGTAAATATGGAAAATCTCCATTCGGCTCTTGCTGCGCCATGATGTTAGCAGGAGGCGGATCGCGCATGCGCAGACGATACATGCGCTGCGCAAGTCTCTTCATACCTACCGTATTTCCAGTAACCATTTTTTAAAATCTATTTACAAACAAATATGTGAACCATTTATCCTGCATGCTTCACAAAATGATTTCTATACACGTCTACGCACCCACTAAGCAATGCAGATGGCGTAAGGATCCTTAAGAGAATCAATACGGGGTAAATATGTCTCGTTGCGATGTGAGTTGGTTTATTTAGCTAAAGATTCATTACTTTCTAGCATTTTACCAGTTTTATGTGTTATTAATGCACACTCTAAATTTCGCTTGCGACCCTAAATTTGACAAGAGTATGTAATTATTTGCACCTCAAATATTTTACCGCTCCCCTGGGTGTGATTACAAAAGCAACGTGGTTGGTGAATTAATCGTTTTCTGGAATCGAATCTTTCCGTGAACCGATTCACAAAATCATTTCAGAAATGGGGTTGAAAACTCACTGAACAGCAGTTTTGTTGTGAGTTCAAATTAAATGTAGTTTCGAAATGACTTTTTAATTAAGGGATTTATGAACTGAATTTTGGCTTCAAACTGAATTGGTACACTTAAAGTTACAATGGACATCCTTAACGGATTACTTTAAAAAATATGTGACCTAATCGATTTTATATCCATTAAATTTAGTGGAGTTTTAAAAGCCTATTTTGTTATTAAAACCCTATGGTGTTTCTGTTAAATGATTGTAATATATGTTTGTCATGCAATTTAATTTTAATGTAATTTATTTTTATGTAGTTAATAATATCGCATCTTATTTTGATTAACGTTGTCTTAAAAAAAGTAATAAATGATGTAATGACGTAAAAGAATCACTGAATCGCTTTTGAACCAGTTCTTTGAAGCAAACCGATTCGCGGAAATGACTCGAACTACCCATCAAATCGCGCGCTGTCGGTTGTGACGTAACGTCTTTCCTTGTTCCTCATGTCACGTGACGACAACCGCTTGTGAAAATCTCTTGGAATCGAAATCCTTATTTTTGGAGCCTTTGATAGAACGGACTAACGTCGTGTTATCGAATATGAGTATGAATATTGAACGCGTTCAGTAAAAGTTTATGAGCAGTTAGCTGAGGAAGAGTCTTAGAGAGTGTGTCTAAAGGTGTACATAGAGAGAATTAATGTTGTTGAGGTCGCAGCATGCCCCGCCGGAAGCGCGCAGCGGATGAAGGCGGAAGAAGAGCGAAAGTCAGCAGAGTGGAGCACAATGATGAAGAGACCCTGGTCATATCTGATTCTGAACATGAAGAGGTACTGTGTATGCAGTAGGCAACCACATACTGTGTGTTTGGCTTCGTTTAAAGGTTTCTGTGTGGTTTAAGAGTTGTCTAAATGGGATAGCAACAACTTATCTTAAAGAATTACCATGGTAATAATTGTCTCTAAAAAAAATCACAGTTAGTACCAGATATGTTCAGTATTGGGTATGTTGTGCTAATTTCTGTTCCAGTAACGTCACCAAATAGAATTGTGAAAAAAAAAGAAAAGATTTTCCAAAAATTCCCTGTCTTCCATTGGTTTGCCAAACAGATAATTTTGCCTCAAACTCAGGCCACTGGCTGTGCCAGTGTTTCTGTGAGTAATTTAATAAAAAAAAAAAGAATAATTTTATGGTAAATTATAATAAAGGGGTCATATGATGCTTTTTTAAAGATTATTATTTTGTGTATTTGGTGTAACAGAATATGTTGACATGCTTACATGTTCAAAAACACATTATTTTTTAAATACTGTACATTATTGTAGGTCATATATGCCCCGCCTCTCTCAAATGCTTTGTTTTCTACAAAGCCCCCTCCTTTCTGATAAGCGAGGTGTGCTCTGATTGGCCAGCTGACCCGGTGCATTGTGATTGGCCGAACACCGTAAGCACTCGTCGGAAATGTAACGCCCCTTACCATAATCGCGAGCTTCATCTTTCAAAATAAATGTAAAGACAGTAAATAATGTCATTAGTTTTACAATCATTTCCCCGTTCAAGCCCCAAGCCCGAAAGGGGAACAGCGTCGCGTGACAGACACAGTGGATGAAGCTGGTATGTGTTTGCAGTACACAAGCCACGGTTAAGCCAGCTGACTCCACTGTGATGTGACCCTGCCTCCCTCCCTCTCTCTCTCTCTCTAGCAGCGCACACACACACACACACACACGATTTGCAAAACTCCGCATTTGAACAGTCATAGCAAATACTTAAACTAATAACAAAACATACTTACAGTAGCTGGTTCAGAAGCGCCAGATTGTCATGGCAAAGTCAGAATTACCTCTTTTCCTAGGTTCACGAAACGGTCGTCCATTTAAATGCATTGCTGTTCTGTTGTAAGTTATCTTAAATATTCCTAAATGCATCTACTTTCGGGAGGCCAAATAAAGTCCTTTTGCTTTCGCCTAGAAACACACAGCATCCCTTCCCCCCCCCCTGAAATGCTGCTTCAACACTAACTGCGGTTAATGAAACCACGCCTTCTTTCTTTGCTTGAACATTTGGGTGGCATTATGCAAATTTTCCACATAGTGAGGTAGACATGTGGGGGGGGCGTGTTTAGAACGAGCCGTTTTAGGGGGTTGTGGCAGAGTCTTAACTTTGATAAAGAATATCTCTTTGGTTTTGAGACTTTAGTCTTTGCAACTTCAGGGATCTTATCTATGCACAATCAGCTTGTAACACTCCAAAGAGAAAGGAAAACTTGAAATCGCATCATATGACCCCTTTAATAAAAAAAAAAAAGAAATAATAAACAAACTTTATATTTGACCTTTTTATCCTCAGGAGGAAGATTGCTCATTTAAACGGTTCACTCGGACAGCCCGGTGGAAACAAAGGGAGAATCAGTCTCATCTACAAAGTACCGAAACTCAGAATTTAACAACAAATCATTAATTGTGCCTGAAAACTTAGGTGTGCTTTTCATTCAGACCTGTTTGTGCTGTTCTACTTGTGATTTCAGAGATGACAGAAGAAGAGATGCTGGACCTGGCCATGAGACTGAGCGCTCAGGAAGCAAACAGTGCTGCCCAGAGACAAGAGCTGGAAGACAACGACATACAAAAAGCCATAGCGGAAAGTCTTAATGTTGGTGGAAACATTTATTCTCATAAAGGCTGTAATACACTATATGACATTTAAAATTGGAACAGATTTCAAAACACTAGGCATCGTGCACTTTTGTAATTTGTAAATGGAGAAAAAAACTGAGCGTCATACACTAAACAACTGAGGATCACACATTACCAGACTCTTCAAGTCGTTCCGAAAACAACAAACTCACACAGAAACGTGTGCATCTTTGCCACGAGATGCATTAGAAATGAAAAAAATTAATTGTAATATCTCAAAATATCAAACATGAGTCTGTGCCCATTATACACTACGTGATTTTCTGTGAAATCTGTCAACTCCGACAGCCCAAAATCTTCAGACTGGCTCTGACTTTCATCAAGTAGCACTGGCTTGTCTAGACGGCAAAAAATTTTGTATTCCAGCCTTAAATTTTACAAGTCTCTTTTATAAGTTTGACCAATCAAAGAGCAGGATGGTATTAATCAAAAATGCTGCTTGTATTTCTGCAGGAAAGCACTGTAAAAGCATTGGAGGATCAAGATGAAGCAGCCAGCTCTACAGATCATCCACAGCAGAATGTAACAAATGCGATATCACACTTGAGACAAAAACTGTCATTCTCCAGCCGAGATCAGACACACAGTGAGAATGAAACGACTAGTCCGCTGCCAGAAATGCCTGATCTATCACAGACGACCTCCTCACATCTTTCAATGAGGAGTTCCCCAGCTCAGGTCTCCAGTCCTCCTGCTAACACTCAGGTTAGTTGTTAAGAAAGGGCTTCACATTTTATCATCAAATTATTGTTTTCTTCTAAACCGTATAAAACCTTATTATATTTGATATGCACATTTCTAAGGATTCTAAATTATCAATATTATCAATACTTGGTTGATCTGTTGTACACAATCTTCTATATGCCCCCTGTTGTCTGATTAAGAGTTACGTTTTTATTAGACCCTTTATTATTATAATTATAATTCTAAAACTGTCCCCATCAGGTTGTGGTACACATGTCTTTTTTTGCTGTGAAATCTTTACTGATGTTTAAAGTAAATTTAAGAGTAGATCTTATATTGTTAGTACTATTTTAAGATGCACAGTTACTGGACTGGAGCAACTTGGGTTTACTGGATTATCCATATATAATGTTTTAGAAAAATAATATAAAAATGTAAATATTAAATATGATATTTGAGGATTTGTAAATCTCTCAGTAATCATTGTAATTTATTGCATTACATGATGCAATGTTGCAATGTTTTGCCTTGGGCATAAAAATGAAAAAAAAAATAAGCTTCAGTCGTTCACAATCCACGACCGCAGAATCAGTATTTTAACATTTATGTTAATGCATTCCTTCTGTATTATTACCATTCCGAAAACCTCTTGAGTAAAAATGTAGAAGAAAAACATTTAATTACGTTATTATTATGGTTATAATAATAACAATAATAATAATAAGTACAGCGTTTTCTTTACACAAAAAAAAAAAAAACAGAGAGAGAAGAGAGTCTTAGTCTGGTATCTTGCGTCTAGTCAGCCAATACAGCATCATCTTTTCTAACAAGATTTTGGCCAAATGTATTAAAAGAAAGCAAAAACTGTCAATGTTTTAAAGAAATTAAAATATTTTAAAATATTTGCTGCGTGGTTAAAAAAAAAAAAAGCTACTCGTATAAAATTGCGTTTTGAGAGGAAAAAACATAAGCCTACGTCGTATTTTATTATTATATTCAGAATGTAGGCTAAAATACCGGTAAATCAAAAGGTTTACAAACATTATAAACACAGCTATAGGTTATTATAATTCCCTTAGTTCTCTCCAGAACAAATCCTCTAAAGTTAACAGTGTTATGGCTAAGTAAATGTCCAGCCAAAACGAATGAATTTAAAGAGAAACTGAAGCCTACCTCTCTCATTCGGCGCGAATCCAAATGTTTCCATATTCGTGACATATCTGGATGCTAAAACATCATCATCCTTCACATAAGCTATAACAGCACAGTGAGGCGATGGTCACGCTGAACGGCACAGATTGTTCTATAGACTATTTAAATTGAGCTGTGTAATTTTTATGTTTCTTTAACTGTATTTTATTTTGATAATGAACAGGCTGCGATGTCAAGTTAGCAAAAAAATATGTGTGTGAGCGTGAGGTGCTGGCGCGATCACTGCATTGTTTTCCCTTTTAAGAGAGGAATCTGTTACTCAATAATTTATGGTCAGACATATAGAAGCTAGACATCGTTCAAAACTGTAAAGCTTTTGCAAAGCTTTTTGCCGTCTTGGTTTCCTTTCCGTAAACTTTGGAGCGTGTCACAACCGAAACTCAGCACTATTTATTTTCTTTAGTTTTGTTAATCTGTTCATTATTTAAGTGAAATATATCTAGTGTATAGGCCTATATATTCCTTTTTTATGTATATAGTTTTATTCTGTTTTCTCCGTTCACTAACGCGCTGCAGGTGTGTGCTGTCATTTGTGTGAATCCATTATTAACTGGTTAATGGACATTTCAAATAGCCGTTTCTGTTTGGAACTATTACATTTGGTTTCGTTTCTGTTTCTGGTTATGTTTCTGTCAAAATTTCATTCGTTTTTGTTTTCGTTGCTTGAACCGGTTCAGAGCCCTGGTTTTGCCCCCCCATAATAAAAATTACAGAGCTTTGATCATAAAGCTAAGCATTTATCATCTTACTAAAACATAATATTGTGAGATATAGAGTGACAGCTGGTGTTTATATTCTTTTTGTGTAAGTAGTCTGCTGTATCTGTCAAGTTATTTACACTACAAGCATTACAGAATTTCATCTTACTTTTTGGCTATATAAATATCAGAATCATCTCCAAATTGTATATTTTTGTGCCTCTGAATAAAATAAAGGTGTTTTTTTTCTTCTCTGGAATGAGCTCCATATTCTCATTTTATTATACTACAAGAGATGTAAAAGTGTGATGTATCAAACATGATACTCAAAAAAAAAACACATACAAACTTTTTAAAGATTTTGTTTGAATAAACTCTTCCATATTTAAAAAAAAAAATTTGAACATGGACATTTTTTGGTCAGGCTTTACAGGATTAATTACAAAAATATTAACCTTTCCCCTTTGTTTTCCTTATGCTCGTGCATCTTCCTAGGACACGACCTCAGATAAACAGACAGTCTTCAGCAACACTCCTGAGCTCTTCAGATCTGTCTCAGAGTCCCAGTCCCAGACATCTCCTGTCTTCACCAGGCATGGCTGCTTCATTCTCCAGCCTGTAGTATGTGTAGAGAAACTGAGTCAGGACCTCATCCCGGCAAGCATTGACTCAAACTTTAACATCCAAGACGGCGCTGCCACTTCCATTTGCGCTGACAGATCTCCGTCCCCAAAGCAGGAAGATTCACCCTTATCCAAATGGGCAGTCTTCACTCAGAAAGACTTCAAACGAAAAATTGATTTGCCAGAGGACAAAGACGGTCGTAAAAATACTAATGCAAGTGAAGACGATACTCAAATATCTGATGAAGATACTCATTTACCAACACATGTAAGCCAAGGTTTAAGCACAGATCCAGATACGTGCCTTTCACCTTCTACAAGATTCAAGCTGTCGAGCCCCAAATGTGTGCCTAAAACCAGCAATGAAGATGTCACTGTAGCAAGTGTAAGTAGGACATCTTAAAATGACAGATTTAGCAGTTACACTACTGTTCAAAAGTTTGGGGGGGAAAAAAATTATATATATTTTATTCAAAAAAACAAAAGTGTAAAGACTTTTATAATGTTGCAAAACACTTTTATTCAAAAGAAATGCTGTTATTTTTTACTATCTTGAACTTTTATATTACATTTATATTAAATTGTAAACATTTCAGAATATTACTGTTTTACTGCATTTTTGATCGAATGAATACAGCCTTGGTGAGCTTGCCAAAACTTGCCACAAGACTTCATTTCAAAAGCGTTCAAAAAGATCTTACCCCTTAACATTTGAATGGTAGTATGTGGTAGTAACTTTACTCTAAGTCACTTGTATTTATAGAAGACTAGCTTTACCTTGTTAAGTTTTGATTGGATTAATCCTCTGTTTAAATCATTTTTAAAAATGACATTTACTTAACGTTGCATAGTCCTGCTCCTTAAAGGTAAAAGTCTGCAGAAATAGTATAGCATCTGTAAATGTTTGGCATACTATGTTGCCCATTTTCTCACATACTGTATAGGATGCATAGTATGCAAATTGGGATTTGGCCTGGATCTCCAGAGATGAGATTGAGCTCCCCTGACTGACATTTTCAACTCTATTTGAGTTCTAACTTTGTGTGATCATTTTAACAGAAAACCCCTAACCTAAAGCAAGTGAAGGATCAGACCACTCGGGATGAGAATGTCAAATCTGACAATGGTATGCTATTTCTTGCACTACTCTACACTGTGGCCATACTGGCAAAGTTTGCACTGTTTACTCAGAGCCATATGGCCTAGAACCAAGAGTTTGTAGTTTTCAAATGATCATCTTTGTCTGATGCTGCACAAATAGAAATTATCTTGCACACTTCATTTCCAAGTGGTATGAGGATGCGCATTTACTTTAAGGCTATATAGTCGTGTCAAACTAAATACTTGAGTGTTTAGTAAAGAGTCAAGGCAATTTGAGTTTGAGTTCTGGCAACAGAAAAGCAGTTACTTTATTACAGTGTGGTTGACCCACTGTTGCTGCAAGACTGAGCAGTGTTTTGCAGTATTTGGTACCACACAGAGTGAGTTTGGTTCCTGCCGACAGGGCCTGTCAAGTTATTGGGTTCTCTGTGCGATGGTTCCATACAAATTTTAATTTAGCCAGGCCATTATTATTTTTTTAGAAATGCATAATTTTATTTAACAAGGATGCAAAATAAATTGATCAAAAGTGACAGTAAAGATAGATTACAAAAGTTCTGTGCTTCAAATAAATGCTGTTCTGTTAAGCTTTCTATTCATTAACGAATCCTACAAAAATGTTAAAAGTCAAGGAGTTCTTAAAAAAACAACAACATTTGAACGGTAGTGTATGGTAGTTATATATGTGATTTTGTACAGAATGTTTGGGTTAACCCTAATCATTTCATCATGTTTTAAACTGCAGAAACTGCTCCAAACACTTGGAATGAATTTGCTAGTCACATGGTCTTGCATTTAACAGATGAAGATGATGGCAGCGAAGAGGTAGGTTCTGTACTTTATAGTTAATAGTTTGTATATTAAAAATAACTGCATGTTTAATATCCGTTCATTTGAACAGATGGCTATTAGACATTAACATGCACAAGAATATTCTGATATTGATCAATATTTGGTCATATTCAAACTATGTTAGCCTCATGTAAGCCCGTTATTGCCAAAACCAGATAGTTGGTAACCAGATAATGTTATGGTTTCTAGAATTTTGTGTCAGGATTGCAACAATAAAATGAACATTAATTCATATACGTGTATGTACAAACAAAAAATGTTTTTTGTGATATTAGATACAAACAGATACAAAAAAGTATGTGAATGTCATAGTTTAATGGGAATATGCTTGTTACATGTATACAGGAATATTCTAATAGCTATAGAACATGTAAAGAGCAAGGTTTAACCATAATGTGATTCTTAATTGGAAAATGTTGTCTTTTCCAGGTTCTTTCCCCCAGCCCAGTCTTGCACAAGAAAATTTTTCAGCCAATCAAGACTGAGCTTTCCCCAACCCAGTCCTGCATCTCTCCAGCTATCTTCACTCCCAATCCTTCTACACAAGACACACAGATGTCCCGGTCTGTCCTGGAGGAGGGCTCGAGAGCATTCAAAGGTGTGGAATTCAAACCCTCCGACTGTAAACCTCCACATACTTCAGTGGAAAAAGGAGAATGCACTATTTCTTATTACTGGGGTGTGCCTTTCTGCCCCATGGGGCAAAACCCAGACGAGTACACGCGTGTGATCTTGTGTCAAATGGAGGTGTACGAGAAGAGCCTGAAGGAGGCCCAGCGAGAGCTGCTACGCAAAGCAGACTGGGGACAGCCAGTGAGTGACATCAGCTGCATTCATTCAGTCAAAACGTCAATTTACAACGGTTACATTCAGGGGCGCAGGAACTGAAACTTACCAGTTTTCCTCCTGAAGATTAAGATTAATTATGTGATATATTTACAATTGTTTTATGGCTGCCAAAACCACTGTAACAATATCTTTTTTTATAGAATATTTTAATAATGTAGATTGCCAAATGATAGTTTTTTTTTTTCGTTTTTTTTCAGGTGTTTCCTGGCTCATCAGAAAGGTCATTTGGTGCAAGGAGATGGAAGCGCCACAGAGCCCCTCAGTTGTCAGAGGATGAGGAGGAGAATGAAGAAGAGGGAGAGAAAGAAAATAACAGAATAGAAGTAGAAGAAGAGAGGGAAGAAGCCAAGGAGGAGTCTGTGGTAGGGTCACCGGAGGATGCTGAGGGCAGACGGTGTGAAACATATGTAGTGTTGTCTTCTCCAGAGACAAAAGATGAGCAAGTGGTTAGTATACTTTTCTTGCGATCACTCTAATCTCATCTAATGTCATTAGGTTGGTTGTTAAGATGTAGTCAGAATTTCAGCATGTCTGCTTGAATCCATGGCTCTGAGTAGTTTTATCCTCCTGAGACCCAGAAAAAAAGGGTTTTGTGTTTTTTTTATTTTTTTATTTTTTTTTTGTCATTATGTCTTACTTGTTCGTAGGCAAATAAACAATTGTATTTTTTTTTTTTTTTTCTTTTGAAAGATAATTTATTGATATTATATGTCCTCTGTATAGAGAAAAACGGCACTACTGGCAAAACCTTTTTTTTTTTTTTTTTTTTTTTATACTTCATAATCACTTTTAGGTTCCATCAAAATTTTGTACAAAGATGATTATCACCTTTAGTTATGAAAGATATTACAGAATGATTTGTACAAAGATGATTATCACCTTTAGTTATGAAAGATATTACAGAATGATTTGATATACTATTTTACTTTATTCAAAATGTTTAAACATGGCCACATTAATTATTACTTTTCTATACATTGTATCTGTACATTAAAAAAAGGGTGCTAATGAGAGTAACAACTTGGCAACATTTTTTAAGAAATCTCATATTGCATAGGTATCTATAGATATATATTTATAAATATACACACACACCACACCCACACACACACACCATGGTATAAAAAAAGAATCACCACTCTTTAAAATAATCACAATTTGTTGCTTTGCAGCGTGAAATGAAGACAGACTCATTTTTTGTTTTATCCAGCTGAATTTACTCAGAGCAACTTATAACTTTCAAGTGAAAGATATAACACCAACGTGTGAGAAAAAAAATAAAACCCAGAATCACGGAGTTGGAAAAAGGATCACCCTCTTGTGTCAGTATTTATTTGAACCATATTTTGCTTTAATTACAGCCTTTAGTCTGTTGGGATTTGTCTCTACTAACTTTGCACATCTACACTCTTCTTTGCAGAACTGATCAAGTTCAGTTAAATTTGATGGTGAGCGTTTGTGGACTGCAGTCTTCAAGTCAATCCACAGATTGTCAGTGGGGTTTAAGTCTGGGCTCTAACTAGGCCATGCAAGGACATTCACCTTTTTCTCCTTCAACCACTGTGTGCTCAGTTTTGCTGTGTGCTTTTGGTCACGGTCATGTTGGAAGGCAAATCTTCTTCCCATTGACAACTTTCTGGCAGAGGGCAGCAGATTTTCCTCAAGAATTTAATGGCATTTTTCCCCATCCATTTTTCCTTCTATCCTGACAAATGCTCCAGTCCCTGCTGCAGAGAAACAACCCATAACAGGATATTACCACCTCCATGCTTTACTGTTGGAATGCTGTTATTTGGATGGTGAGCTGTATTGGGTTTCCGCCAGACATATTGTTTGGTGTTGAGACCAAATAATACAATTTTAGTCTCATCTGACCTCAGAATCTTCATGGTGTGTTTTGGCAAAGTTCAGTTGTGACTGCATTTGGCCTTTCTTGAGGAGTGGCTTTTTCTTGCAACCCTCCCATACAAGCCACTTTTGTGGAGAATTTGTGATATTGTTGTCACATGCACACAATGACCACTCTTTGTCATAAATTCCTGCAGCTGTTTCAGAGTTGCTGTGTAGGCCTCTTGATCGCCTCCCTGACCAGTTTCTTCCTGGCTCTTTCATCAGTTTGGAGTGACATCCTGATCCAGGGAGGTGTTGAACCAAATACCTTCCACTTCTTAATAATAGACTTCACTGTGCTTCTAGGCATTGATAAAGCCTTTGACATTTCTTTGTATCCATCTCCTGACTAGTGCCTGTCCACAACTTTATCCCGGAGATCTTCTGACAGTGACGTGTCACCCAATTTTTTTATTTTATTTATTTGGTGTTATATCTTTCACTTGGATGTTCTAGTTGCACTGAGCAAACACAGCTGGATAAAACAAAAACCTGGTCTATCTTCATTTCAGGCGTCAAAGCAACAAAATGTTGATTATTTTAAAGGAGGGTGTTCTTTCTATACCCACTGTCCACACACACACACCGCCACACACACACACACACATATATATATTAATCTAAACATTTATAGACGGAGAGGCATATAATTTATTTCCCTATTCACTTGTTGTTTCCCCAAAATGTCTAAAAAGACGTGCAGTATGTCCTAGTGTCCTCTACAGAGGACATGTATGAAATTGATGTCCTGTTTTGTAGTAGAAAGGCATATTTTGTTTTGAATGCCTAAAGTTTACCTGAGACATTCATTTATGAGTAAAGAGGAAAAAGTCTATGGCTGGGTTTCAGTAGGATAAAGGGTTTTTTGACTTGTGTTTTGGTGTAATACCATCATAAACCACAAGATGACGCTTCATTTATTATATGGAACAAAAACAATGTTTTAAATGTTGCTGCACCTGTTGCTGATATCTTGTTTGCTTTCTCAACAGGAAAACCCCCTTTCTTCACCCAAGGATAAAGTCTGTAACTGCCCACTATTAAATAACCCTTTTAGGTAAAATAGTGTCTCGTTCACTTTACTCTTAGATGTAGTAATGTAAAAAAACAAGCAAAAGATTTTGAGATGCTCTGGTTTTTAGATTTCCACCAAATTGCCATTTATGTTACACATTCCATCCTTGGAAAGAATTGGGTGAAGTGCTTACGTCAGAAATACAGTCAGCGTCAAATTTAACAAGGCTGCAATCACTTATCTCAGCTCTTATGGAGGGATTTATATATATATATATATATATATATAGTATATATATAGATATGGGGAATAATCTCCCAACTACCTGATTTTTTTCTGAAATATTGTTAATCTTCATTGCTCAAAGTTTGAAGGATTATTAGCTGTGGGTATACCACTGTTCCACTAACATGTTTGACAAAATAACCAAGGTTTCAACAAAAACCTTTATTTTGTGGAAACACAGTGATCAAAATCAGAGTACAGGAACCACCGTAGCAGGAAAGAAGATTACAACTAAAATTTTGGAGGGTTACAGCTCAGGCCTTGTCCGCCATATCATATATCGACTTATCGCGCATGTATGTACATGACCTCAATCATTTTTGCAATATATCGCCCATTATATTTACATAAAAAATGTATGTCACCATGTTTTGTACATTCCACTTGCGCCTGTGTCTTTTGCAGCTTCTCGTACATAACGTGGTGTAGTCATGAGGTGCTAGTTCAAATATAAAAAATGCTTTTATAAAAAAAGTTTCATGTGCAGATGTGGTCTTGTTTAGGGATTTGTGCCTTTGTGCATACGGACATCTGGCTGCTAAGTAGTGATTGTGTTTTTCAACAATAGTGTGCACCCTTAATTTACAGAGAAAGAAGGTTTTTCTTTTTTTGTACTTGGCACTTTTTTGAATAGACAATGTTTACTTACTATTTATTCAAGTTTTTTTTCAGGTATCTAATATTTTGATACTTAATTTCCATGATCTAAATATTCTTAAAAATTAAATGTTTGTTGTCATTTGGAAGTGTGTTGTAGGCCTTCTTGCATTATTATGCTGTTACATTATTATTATATATTCAGTGTCTTTAAATGACACTAATATTGCTTATGCAATTATTTGGGCAATATATCCCACAAAAAGTTGTTACGTGACAGGTCTAGTTAACAGCTGTCAGAAATTAGTAGGAATTGTAGACGCCCCTGCTTTGAATGACTTCAGCACATCTGCGGCTGCAGGATATCACTAGTTTCTCAGACTGCTCTGGTGTGATCTTGGTCCGCTCTTCTTCCACTCTCTTCCATAGTTTGGTAACTGTAGTGGGTTTCTTAGCCATAACTTTGTCACCAAGGATTTCCCAGAGATGTTCAATCGGGTTTAGATCAGGACTCTGGGCCAGCCATTTCATTATTTCAATGTTCCTTGCTTCAAGGAACTCTTTAAATCCAATTTTTTTTTTTGCAGTGTGATGGGGCATTGTCTTTCATGAAAATTACAAGCTGATTGGGAGATGCTTGCAGGGAAGGTACCGCATGTTGCTGAAAGAGGTTCTGATAAACATTTGCATTCACTCTGCCATGTAGCTGTATAAGAGGCACAAAACATCCCCCAAACCATGAGATTTCCTCCTCCACCTTTCACTGACTTCTTTATGCACTTGGGCTTCAGTCTTTCCCCAGTTTGATGCCAAACAAAATGCTTCCCATCAGACCCAAATAATTAAAAAAGCAAAGGTTAGTCTAGCCTTTTGATTCTTTCTGCTGATGAGAGGCTTCGTCACTACAGAGTGAGCTTTCAGTCCGATTTCTCTTAAACGTGCCGAGACCGATCCTTACTCTGGTAAATACCTGGCAGAATATTTAAGCTTTTGATTTCCATACAGTGAAAATGGACAGGGATTTACTCCATAAAGTGTTTTAAGTGGATGGTGACGAAGCTTTAGAAAGGATGCACAGCACCACAACAGTATAATAAAGCTGTACTAACACATCTCATTGACAGGAAAAGTGCTCCATGGGATACTTCAGATGAAGCTCAAATACAATGTTCAGCTCAGCAGGAGGAAGAGGAGGCCCAGAATCACCAGCATTGTGAAGAGGATGAGATCATTTGTCCAGGTATGTGGCCAAAGTTAGTGACTAAAGTGCCCTTCAGTTGATAATGGAACATTTTCCTCTGGTATAAATGTAATTTAGTTAATTGACTTTAGTTAATCTCTTTCTAGCTTGTACTTATTTGAACAATGTCTAAGAACTTGGTATTACAACCACTTCTTGTGTCTGTTTGCCTCTTTAAGAAGAATCGCTTTATGTATCCCCCAATTGTAAGTCGCTTTGGATAAAAGCGTCTGCTAAATGACTAAATGTAAATGTAAATGTAATTGTTCTTGATACAGAGACTCAGATGACTCAAAACAGCACACCAGAACTAATGGTGACCAGTCCTGCTCAGGTAAAGTAGCGCCATACACCTCTGCTCCAATCCAGAGGCAGCATCCTACAAGGAACCTCACACAATAGACCATATAGACTGAATTTCAATAGGACCTTATAATTTTAAGTGAGCTTCCATCATTCACAGCCCCAGTCTCGTGCGGACAGTGAGGTGATGGAGGTAGAGGAGGGAGGAGGTGCTCCTGTCGTAGAAGAGGAGATGATGGAGCAAGAGAGTGGTCCAGCAGAGGCAGCTCCTCTTCACATTAAGAGGCTGGAATGCCCCATGTGCTCCCAACTCTTCCCCCTCGGCAGGATCGAGGTGCACGCAGCTTTATGTAATGGCGAAACAGACCACCAGGAAGAGCAATCGCAAGGTTAGCTCTCTTAATAGCACTTTTTTAACTTTTCAGTATGCAACTAGATGTAAGAAAGACGACCAGTCAAATTCAGTATGTAAATATCATGTCGCCAACATGGCTGTTAATCGTCTCTGAGATATTTGTGGAATAGGTCAAGAAATTAGCGAAGTGAAATATTTTGGGTTATTGCAGTTGTTGCCCGAAGGAAAGGGACCAGAAGAAATTTGACCGAGGAAACTCCGCGATCTGGCAAGTAGGTACAACAAACATTCAAACATTGAAAGATTATTAAACATGTTGAGGATAAATTAAAATAGTGTCATAAAAAACCTGATACATTTTAATTGAATTTTCTTTGCAGATCAACACAGATGGAGAAGTGGAGTTTCCAGGAGTATCCAGAACATGTCACTTTGTGCATCGAAAAGAAAGACTCAAGAGCTAATCAGGTAACATCATTTTTAAGTGTCAACTTTCTCTGAGAGGGTTTGTATTGTGTTTGTATCAAGTGTCAACAACATAGTGCTTTTGTAGGAAAACGGCCTGCTTTCTGCTCTGGACCGGACAGAACGGAGACAGTCTGGTGTGTGATCTTTTTCTCATTTCTAGTGTTTATGTCAATAAAGCTTGATCGATGAGGTCTTTTATTACATGCAGTTCTTTACTCACAGGCACTGATGAACCTGGACCATCTGATGTTTCTATAACAAGCAACTGGTACAATTCCAATATTGCTTGCTAAACATGTTGAATGTGCATATGCCTTTACATTTATCCAAATCGGCATTAATTATTACATGAATGGTTCCCCAGTGGCCCTGCCGATCCTGTGGTGATGGGGACTTCTGAAAGTGTAGACTGCTCAGCGATGACTTCCTGTACCAGTAACGCCTTCACTCCTCAGTCAGAGAACACTGACTGCCTTATTGACTCCACTAAGAACAGCCAAAGACTCTCAAGAAAGAGAAAATTCAAAAGATAGTGTCACTGTCAACGTGCTTTTAGTAACACTTGTGTCTGTGCTTTTCAATGCCTCCCCATTTGTATGACTTTTTATGAAAAGAAAAATGCACAAATGTATCTATTTAAGTCTTTGTTGTCATATAAAAGTCTATTAAAAGATACTGCCACCTCATGACGTTTCTGTTAAATGTCTAATTTGATATTTCTATCTAGCGATCGTTTGTGGGGGGAGTAGTCACAGTTACCATTGCTTGGTGAATTTCACATTTTGATCAGGAGTTTTACATGAGGTGAGTTTTCCCACGCAGATGAACTACAGGTTAACTAGAAATACTTAAGCCACATGGAATAAAGTAATGCAATATTAATATGCTGATCTGGTTTCTGTTTAGTAGGCAAGTTTCAGGATCAGAGGTTTGGGATCAGCCATGTCAGATTTGTATGTAGTCATTTGTGTGGTGATAGCACCACCTTATGGAAGTTGTGTATTGCAGCTCTTCATTGTAATTTGTCTTGGATGATATTTACTTGGAAGAAGAGAGGCCATCCAGCGGCCAGCCTGATTATTGAATACTCCTTGTTTTTGTTTTTTTTTACCTCATTTGGCTCATAAAGAGTCATGGTTCGCATTCTGTGCTGTGAGCATAATAACATCATTCTTACATATTTAGCAAAAATAGGAGGGGGGAGGGGGGGGAGTGTTACATTGAAAATTGTTGGGGAATACATTTTTCTGGATTCTTTGATGAATGGGAATTTCAAAAGAACAGCATTTATTTAAACTATGTTTACATGAAAAATGTTTTTACTGTCACTTTTGATCAATTATTCCAACGTGCTGAAAAATCTTACACCTACATTTATATGAAGAGTTCATTTGCAAAAACCGATAAACGCCACTTTTTTAAAAAAAAACTTAGCTGATTGCCGTGCATTATTCTCCACATATAGCGTGATCTGAACCCTAACATGTTTGGTCAAAAAAGCCGGTTTTGTCCACTTTCAAGGCATCGCGAGTTCAGGTTTTATTGCAGAAGCCGACAAGCGCCCTTGTTTTTGAACAGAAGCCGGTAAGTCCATTTAGGCAAATCAGCACGCTGTATTCAGGTCAGGTGACAAGGCTACTTTCACTTTGAAAAGTCGTGCTAGCTGAGAGAAATTTCAGCTGACTAAAACTGATGGATGATGGATCATTTCGACGAACTGATGAACTGTGATACTTCAGGGCGGGAAAAAAAAAGGAAAAAAAAAGCTGAAGCGTTTTCACGGAACCTTGCAAAAGCAGCGCTTTACAACTGTGAGGGAAAAGCTCCGTGTATTGCGTGTAATGACATCCATACAGTTTATGATCACAACAAGTCTAATTGTCATCTGCGGAGATACAAAGATTAACGCGTGTTTTTTTTTTTGAAAAATCGAAAAAATAAAAGGTGAGTCGTCCGCCTGTTGGCCAAAAAACGACTGTGGAGTTCTGCCTTTACCATTAAAAAATACAAAAACTAAAAAAAACTTCTTAATTGTATTTAATAAAATCATACTTTCAAGGACTTAATTGGTAAATTACCTGTATTGTTAAGTTATCTACTTAAGCAAAATCCAACCCACTGCAGTTTGATGATATAATGGAGATGCGCATTAAAAAAACGTTGATTTCTGAAACAATAAGTTATCGGTTTGCAATGAGTATTAATAATCTATATATACAATATATATAAACAATATATATATAAACAGCAAAAATTATATACGGTGATGTTATAAACATAGCGCTTGAAAGTGGCTTGCTGTATGCGTTTGTGTCACTTTGACTCCTTAAAAACAAATGACAGAGCAAGATGATGATTGAATTGGTTGTCTTGTGCTTGCCCCGGCACGTGTGTAAATCATGGTGAAATGTTGCGGAAGAAAAGAAGAATATGGAGGGAAAAACACTGAGGAATGCATGTCACCGTGAGGGTGGGGTGACGTCTTCTCTGAGGGGACAGTTCTCATGAAACTGTGATCCAGTAGTAGGGATTCAGCGAATGTCCTAAAGTATGGACAACAAAAACATTTTGGGACCAGTATCTGTAAATGACTTAATAAAAAGTGGGAGCCCAAATGTAAAACCATAAAGGTACAAATTTAGTTTTTTAATAGTTGATGCATTTAGTATCTCACAAACTAAGAACATGTATATAGCATCTATCTAAGTCAAGGTCAAATCTACAATGTTCATTTGTAATGTTCATTCATAAAATCATCATGTGCACTTTAATTCTTTTGTAAAACTGGTATAATAATAAAGTAAACAAAGTTTTTTTAAATTGTAAAAGTGCAGAAAGTTTTCTGTAAGGGGTAGGGGTGGGTTTAGGTTAGAAAGTGTATAACTATCTGTATATAAAATTATTAGAAGTCTATGTAATGTCCCCATTTGGATAGCTAAGTAAACGTGTGTGTGTATACGCGCTTTTGTGACATACATTTGTATAATGACAAAGGTATAACATAGGTATTACAAGGAGAAGGTGACTTTTCAGGACATTACCCCATGTCCCCACTTTTCAAAACGCTTATGAATCACACAGAATGGAGTGTATTGAAAATCTGAAATGGCACAAAGTTTCCTGTGAGGGGTAGGGTTGGTGTAGGGCAATAGAATATACGGTCTGTACAGTAGAAAAACCCTTACGCCTATGGGATGTCCCCACTTTTCACAAAAACAAACCTGTGGTGGGTGTGTGTGTGTGTGTGTGTGTGTGTGTGTTAGTTTGTCATCAGGGTAAAGTTGGCGTGATTCACAGCTCTTAAGCACAAGCATCATAGGTATATTACATCACCTAACATGCTTTGAAAAAGCTCAGGTTGGTGAATGTGATATTGTGCTTTATTCTGAATAATGCAGAAACAATGGCTTTTGTGTTGTTAAATTTGGAATGGATTTTAGTTTTAGCTTAAAGGATTTAATTTTTAAGCAATAAGACAGATGAACTTTATGTACTCCTGAAGAGAAATTCAAAGTGAAACAAGTCCAGTTCTGTTTCATTGACAAACTAGACTATCAGCCCAGCACACTTCTGCATACTGTTTGGCAGTAACCCAGAATCCCTTTGGCCTGCAGCCTCTAGGGCTTCTTCCTCTGACTTGTGGGAACTTATAAAAATAAGGAAGCTCATGAGTTGTTCATACTGAGCAGTATTTCTTGCAAGATTGCAAACTAAAACACGAAGTGTCATATTTCATATTTCATTGCCAAGAGAGTGTTGAAAGGAAAACTGATGCAGTATATATGTTGATATTTAAGCTATCTGGTTTCAGGATGCCACAAACTTCCTGAGAAGCTTGGTTTTCCAGCATGCAGGTCAAGGTCAGTTTTAAAATAAATTAAAGTAGCTTTAACTCGAAAGTACCATCGCTATGTTGTTTTGTTTTGTTGTTAAATATAGATTAAATGTAATTTGTTGAATGTAAGAGTGCTTTTCTGACCCACTTTTTTATATATATAATTCCATTATTACTTCTATTGTCTTTGAAATATGAAGTGCGTACCAACAGTATGAGTTGTCAATTGTTGAATTATGAAGGAATTTAATTCAGAATATACTCTAAGTAATCTATGAAAACCGTGTATGTCATATTTTTTGAAATGACACATTTGTAATGATTAAGTTGCAATTTAGTACATTGAAATAATAGTTACCAAGTATATGAAATAACCCACAGTTCACCAATAATCAAGTACTTTACATGTGCTTTAGTATGTAGCACCACAAAAGTTTATTAAAGCACGATGATTTAAAATGTACTTTTAACTTCTAAAGCTATTAATTTCACATCATTACAAATTTTAATGTAATTTAATGAAAGTGTACTCTCTTTAAGTGGCCTTTATTTCATTAATATATTATCTGCAAATACAGTGGCATTTCCGAGGCATGATTCAAAAAATTAAGCATGTTTTAGCAAGGTGGTCTATTCACTTCTAGAAATGGGTAGTACCAGTCAAATCAGCACAAATTTTCAAGTCAGTTTTAGAGCACCTTTACAAGACAATTTTAGTGCAGTATGAGAATGTTGAATGTAAGCACTTATCACTTTTATCTCGTAGACATTTAGGGTAAATCGTATGGCAAGATGGGATCAAAAATCCACACTGCAGAGTTAGCCTACAAAATGAGTAGTAACAGCACACCTTTGAGGCTTTTAGAGCCACAGACGGAGGACGAGTGCTCCGCTTCTGGATAGATCACTTCAGATGAAAATTTCTGTCTCATTACTACCTTCCAATGGTCCAATCCTGTTTGAGTTTCCTTCTTTTGTTGAACACAAAAGAAGATATTTGGAAAAATGTTGGGGGGCACCACGACTTATTAGTATTTTTTTTCCTACTAGGAAGTCAAATGGGTGCCCATCACTGATAGGGATGTAGAATATGGTCATGTAGAATAAGGCATTATTATGTGCTTAATTAGTACTAATAAATTGCTAATATTCTAGTAATATGCATGCTAAAAGGCAACTAGTTAAAGAGACCCTAAGCTAACAGTGTTACAACCAGCGTTGGTGCACAGGTAAGCATTACAAGTAATGCGAGTTGTAATCAGATTACTTTTTCAAGTAATTAGTAAAGTAACGCATTACTTTTTTAGTTTAGAAGGAAATATCTGAGTTACTTTTTTCAAATAAGTAAATGCCAGTTACTTTGTTTTCCCATTATTGACTGACAGCTCTGGGGTTGCCATGTTGAGAGAAATCAGGAGTGAGTGCAGAGGTGTTGTGTGTGAACATGATCTTACTGTAGTTCTAGATTAAATATGAACATTATTTACTCTTCTCACAGCACAAAAACAGATTCAGTATTCCTCAAAAAAAAAAAACAGTCAAAGGTAAATCAGAATATTTATACAAACCTAGCAAAATGAATATGTTAAAGAAGACAAATATTTCATTAGTATTAATCCCATTTATGAACCAATGTCTTTGCTAAGACCTTCGATTGATCCAATTAACTATACTAATAACCAAAATGACACTATTTCGTGTTTGATTTAGTTATGCTGAATAGTGTTGAACTTGCTTCTCTGCGTCTATCTCTGCGCTTTTTTGCGGCGCCCCTCTTACTGTCAAGACGTGAATTCTACATTCCTTCAGATGCGGTGTAATTCGGGTCTTCACTGTCTTAGAAAAGGTTTTAGTTTGTTACAAAGACGAACTTTTAATTACAAACAAACAAGCAAGCCCGGCCAGATTTAAAAGTAACGCAGAAGGTAAGAACGAGACTTTCATAAAAAAGTAACTAAGTAAACGTAATAAAGTAACTAACTTTTTTTAGGGAGAGTAACGCTTAGATATTGTAATGCGTACTTTTAAAAAGTAACTTTTCCCCAAACACTGGTTACCAATACCTTTAACTATAGTGGTGGGGAAATTAGGTTTGTAAATACGAAAAACTATACCAGTTGCTCATATGCACCGAGACATTTACAACAGCCCGGAAGAATAAAATGCAAGAGGGAGTAAGTGATGCGACCAATACTCGGAATTAGTGCTGCATTTAAAACCATCCCAAAGTGGTGCGCGCACACACACACACACACAGCACCCGGGGGGTCAGTGCCCGTGTCAAGGGTGCCTCAGTTGTGGTATTGAGGGTGGGAGAGTGCGCTGTACATTCACCCCCCCCCACCTACAATCCCTGCCGGAAAGAGACTCAAACCCACAACCTTTGGGTTACAAGTCAGACTCTATAACCATTAGGCCACGACTTCCCCTTTTTGCAATGGTGGTGTGACCTCCTGCTGTCACATGTCATCTCAGGACTGATGGGGGACATTTGTTCTTCACATGCCTCCAACTATGGGAAAGAATCAAATTCTCAATAGTGTTTGCAATCAATATTGTAAAGCTTGTATTTGTCTGTTGCCCTCCTAGCTGGGCTTCCTGCCACTAATGTTATGTTTAATATCAAATTGTTAAATATCTTTAAATAATATGAGGATATTTTGTCTTACAGCCTTAAGTCACCTTTATTTGTATAGCGCTTTATACTGATTGTGTCAAAGCAGCTTTACAGTGTCAAACAGGAAAATAGTTTGTCAATAATGCAAGACAATAACAAAGAGTCATTTTTCCAGATAAAGCCAGTTCATTGATGATTCAGTGATGTCATCATCCAATACATTTCCATATACAGACAACCACTAGTCAACCATGTTTTCAGCAGTTCAAGAGCAGGAAAAAATTTATTTTAATGTCACAGCCATTGTCTGGTGGAGATGGTCACGTGCACACCCCCCCTGCTGGAGAACTAAATACATGAATATATATTGTTTATTAAATCAATATTTTAATATCTATTTTACATTTAAAAACGGACTCGTCTAATTGTTCCAGGAAACGACTGTGCTGGCCAACAAGACTAGTGTTTACAGTTGGAAAATGTATATTTTAGAGGAAATCTCCTGCGTATATAGCTGCTATTGTAGCCATACTATTTCAAATAAATAACGCAAAAAAATTCTAAATATTTCACGATACACTACTAATGTTAATCTTTAGGTGTTCACCATTTCATTAAAAATCAACACGCATGCTCTGTGCTGTAGATATAGATTTTGTCTTGAAATGCTGATTTCAGGGCTCCATATTGAAATTGTGCTGTATTTAATAATCGTTGTTAGTCACTGGATTGAATTAAACAGCGAGCATGTTTCCACAAGCAATTTAATGTACAATGCACAACATATATTAAAGTTCATTTGGCAAATAGAGTTAAGCCACACCTAGATCCTGCCCTATTTTCACAAAAAAGCACTAGCTTTTCTTCAGCTAGGTTTGTGTGTGTGCCGGTGCTGTTAGTACCCGGCTGTGTAACTTGATAGGGGGCATAGAGAGAGTGATCAGGGAATGTTGAGTTGCAATGGAGCAGAGTACGATACAGGTAAACTGAATTACAACTTTAAATTGTTAGTTTGCTGCAGCTCGAGGCGGTCGCCGCGCGAGCTTGAAATTTGCTCCTTTGTTTTTGAAAATTAAAATCGTTATTTGTTAATCGAGGCTCCCTCGACACGTCGTAATATTTGAAGTTCGCTAAAATAACGAATTGATTCCTATCCAATCAAGCCAACGGAGACTTGAAAATATTGTCTCGTATTTCGACGAGAAACTTTTATTGGTTTTTAAATGTATTTGAAATTTCCTCGATGCTGTATTGGTTTTATTTTTATTTTTTAAATGTATTGTTATATCAAGAACGCCTGCTTTTGATATTTCTATTTTTTTTCGTTAATGATTAATTTCTTTTGTGTATCGTGTTGACTACCTAGATTCTCCCTCTTGCCCCCCCACCCCCACTTTTCACATTTGCCACACAGATTTTGTTTTATTTTCTATTAAAAACGATATGAATCCAGTCCGCGGTTTTCAAGGGAAAGCTGTATTGTTTTTATTCACAATCTGTCGACATATTTTTCGATAAAATCTCGCGAATATTAAGCATGATTTTAAAATGACGTGGTAATGAAACTTGTAGGAAGAGGTAAACTTGGTGGAGCTGCTGATTTTCTTTGAGACTACGAAGTTTTTTTTCATCATGCTTAAGCTATTTTGTTGTTGTATGAGCCGTGATATTATATTTAAAATGCTGTGTTTAGTCAATATAACGTAATATGGTTGTTTCGTGGCTTTTAATATTAATATGAGATTTTCGTGTCGGCTAGAAATGCTAGGCTATAGCAGTACATTTTTGAAATGAAAGCCTATGAGACTTTTATGTATGTGGCAGTAGGAAGTTACCTAAAATATGTTATTGCGCGTATTGAATGAATACCAGCATTATTAAGCCTCACAAAGCACCCGGATTGAGGATGATGTTTATCACTGTTGTTATATAAATTACTGTATACAAACATTTTGTCTAATATGAGCATATTTTCATTTTGCATACTAATAAATATAAACAATTTTGGGCACAGTAAAAGCTCTATGGTCATATTCGTTATTATATTTTTGCCTTTCTAAATCTTTCTCAAGCCCTCCGTGTGTTTAGAATTGGGATGATACATTCCTTTTTATTGTTTGTTAAAGTACAGCAAGTAAAAAGTTGACAGCCACAGATGTGTATGTGGTTTAACTGTAAGTCTAGTTCTCTTTTTTTACCAGTAGGCGCTCGACATGTGGACGCCGAATGTTGTGGCTTCTGATTGGTCGGTTTTTTGGTGAATATTCGGGTTATCGGTGGGGGTGGGGCGAGGGGTGAGTGACCCATGACTGTGTATTATTACCTTGTGAACACGTCCTGTGATTGACATGTTAAGTTAAAGTACTGTGACTATCTCCTGCCACTTTTAAGAGGCAGTAGTACACTATTACTATGGAAAACATATGACATACAATGCTGTGCATGTGCGGATCAGGTCCCTTTACAAAAGACATATATTACGGATAAATTAAATAATTTACATGTGCATATTGCATTGTTTATAATCCATTTATGACTATTTTAATATCTTAAATGTAAACAACATATTAATAACAACGAAAACGGAAAGATCTTGTATAGATTTAAGTCCTTTTAGTGCTCTAAGAGCTTATTTCTTAATCATTTGTCATATTACTCTGTTTTTGCAATGGAAGTAGCCTTTGGTGCTGACATAAAAACAAATAATAATTTATAATTGTATTGTTTTTAGTTGTAATAAGTGTCTAGGTTTACGTTTAATAATTAATAACAAAATTATAGTTTAATCGTATAATTTATATATACACTACCGCTCAGAACGTTGGATCCGTAAGACGGGACTAATTTTTTTAAGGAGTCTTGGTCATCAAGGCTGCATTTATTTGAACAAAAATACAGAAAAAAACAGTAATCTTGCCAAATGTTAATACAATATAAAATAATGGTTTCTATTTTAATACTGTTTAAAATATAATTTATTTCTGTGATAGCAAAGCTGAAGTCCATCAGTCATACTCCCCGTAAAAGGTTCACAGACCGTAAGAAATCATTCTAATATGCTGATTTATTATTAGAATTATAAATGTTGGCAACAGTTGTGCTGCCAAATAGTTTTTTGGAAACTGCGATTACTTTTTTCAGGATTCTTTGATGAAAAAATGGTCAAGACCAGAATTATCATAACATACATCTTATCTCAAAACATAATCTTTGCTTCTCACTTCTATCAAATTAATACATGCTTGCTGAAAAACGTTTTCATTCTCCAAAAAAATAATAAAAAAACAAAATTACTTGGAACCCTACTTGTGAATGATTATGTACGTCCGTTGAAAAAGATTTCTATTTAAACAAGTCTTTTTTTATTCATCAAAGAATTCCTGAAAAAAAGTACATAGGTTCCAAAAAACTCTTAAGCAGCACAACAGTTTCAGCACTGATATAAATCAGCATATTAGAATGAGTTCTAAAGAATCATGAAACACTGAAGACTGGAGTAATGACTGAGGGAAAATTCAGCCTTGATCACAGAAGGATATAACTATTTAAAGTAGATTCAAATATGAAACGTAGTATATGCTAATAAACATTTGCAGATTACTTTTGTTTCTGTATTTTTGATTCAATAAAAGCAGCCTTGAGAGCCTAGGACTCTTTAAAAAACATACAAGTCGTATGATCCCACAATTGATGGCGGTGTGATATATACCATACATACCTACCCTAAAAAAATATATAGTTCCAGGAATTCATTCAGAGGAATTATCGTTTTTTGTGCTTAATAGTTGTTTGTGAAAACTCGTGATCATGCGTGGGTCCCATTGATCAAGATTGGCACGGTGAAGACATTTATAATGTCACAAAAGATTTGCATTTGAAATACATCCTGCCATTTTAAACTTTTTATTCATAAAAGATTTTAAAAAATATAATGTTCCCACAAAAATATTAAGCAGCAAAAAACTCAGATGAATGAATTGCCCGTGTAGCTAGTATTATTTAGACGTTTTAAGTATTTATCGTTGTTTTATGGTTTATTTTATGAGCTATTTAAGTAGTACAGTAACAATAGCTATCATATATTATAAGATGATTTAAAACAATACCACTCAGGATTAAGAATTTTAATGTATTAACAATACAAGCATCTATTAACCATACATTCATGCTTTTAACAAAAAATTGTCATTTATCAACGAATATCTATGGTTGTTTGAGATGAACATAAATCAGTCTCTATGTAATACAGTTTTATCTACATATTATTAATTCCAACACCATGTTGTGAAGTCAGTGTGAGCCTTCAGTGAGTCACAATTTATGTCCATTTAGATGGTATAGTAAGTTTATAGTGTTAGCAGAAAACACCTTTGTCACCACACCCCCAAAAAAACTCTTTATATCTTTGTTTTCCGCTGCTCTACCAGGCCATTCCAAGAGATTAATACACTGGAATTGTTCCACCATGGAAACAAAACAAGGACCACGCAATTCGATGGTTAGTGGAATGCTTGTACCTGTAATTTGCCCTACTGATAATGTTGGGAATTGTATTGCCTCCGCTTGAGCAAAAAATGACTAAAAGATCAGACTATTTTCTACGCTCATATGGTTTGTGAATGATTGCAATGCTTACTGCGAAGACAGATCATTTGATCAGGTGAAAGGGGTTTGCAGTGTGTACTGAGTTCCTAGTTCGTATGCATAAGTTTCTCTAGAGCTTTGATGTTATGATGTTTGTGTAAGGGGACAGCATTTCTATTTGCTTAAAATTTCGGCAGCCAGGGCAAATTCCAAATGTCCAACATATGAATGATAAGTTGTTTTTATTCAAACCATAGTCTGGTTTTAATTGTGAACTGGTGTACCCTCCTTTTTGTGCCTGACGCAGTATTCGTAGACAAAATGGTCGTAATCTTCTCATACGCTGCAAAAAAAAGCCATATGGGTGGGTGTCTCTTATTCTGTGTTTTTTCATATGGCACGAAAAATGTTTTATTGCTAACCTAGTTGTATGCTAAACAGTGGTGTAGGACCCACTGCCAGCGAGGGTCTATTTGCCTTTATAAGGTATGTGGGTTGCAGCAAGCATCCCGGGGGGACAAGCAGCAGGTCGCTCCGGGCGCTTGGGGGGAGGTTCTACTCATGCGCTGTGGCCCCCAGAGCCGGTGTGTCTAAGCAGAGGTCACAATGCTGGGGGAAGGATCAGACGCAACGCGCTATGCTGGCCAGTTCTAGACGCTATTCTTACCGAGGACAACACCGACGGGGCCCAGAGCAGTAGGAGCAGGAGAGAGGTGAGAGCTTGGTGAAAAGCAAACATTAAATAATCTTTGGTAAAGAGAAAGAGGATAGATCAGCCACGAGCATCCGGATTAGGTAGTCAATTCGAATGTAGATATACACACATTTTTATAAGAAGAAGTCATGTAAGAGTCAGAATTCTAGCCATTGTTGCTAAAAATAAATATATAAATATATAAGAATAGTAAATAGTTTGCCATTGGGGTTAATAAAAAAGATAATAAAAACATAAATAGTGAACCTAAAGCCATAAATAAGAGAAATGGTATGGAGATTCCAAATAACTCTGAAAGACACTCACTCAATTTGATTAGAATTTTATTGCTGGCAGTGCTACAGTAGCACGGCGCAGACCTCCAATAGAGTTGAGAGTTGGAATAATTAAAAACTGTGACTGTCTTTGAACAAGACGTCCTCTGATGCTATCGAGGTTGCATTTATTTGAGTGAAAATACAGTAAAAACAGTATATGGGAACTACCACACATTAGTTTTGTGTTTAGTCGAGGAAAATAATATTAATTTATTCTGTTTGTGGCAAAAAGCTGGAGTTACAGCAGCCATACTTCAGTCTATATATAAGTTAAACGTTTTTTTGCTGCTTAATATTTGTTTTGTGAAAACTGTGATATGCGTGCATTACATTGATCAAAGATTGACTGGTTAAGACCTTCTTAAGTCACAACAAGAGTTTGCATTGATAATAACCTGCCATTAAAACTTTCTCTTTCATAAAAGATTTTTTTTAAATTCTAGTTCCCACAAAATATTAAGCAGCAAAAGTGTTCAAACTGATATTGTGGTCTTGTTATAAGAGTTGATATGTTAGCAGATCTTACCAAGGGATTTTATTTGACAAGAAACAGTAGTAGTACAGTACAACAAAGCTCTATAAGAAAAACGTTGGCCTGTAAAAGTTATTTTAGATATGTTAAAATATAAATAGGTAATAATAATAATTTATAAATAATGCAAAATGCATACAGAAATTATTTTATTTATCTGTAATATATTCAATTAATGTAATAATGCTTAATTTTGTCAGGGGACACACACATGCACAGCATTGCATTTATTATGTTTTCCATATTACCTGTGTATTTTCTCTTGAACATGGCCTGAGCATGACACACAAAAGGGATAATGTAAAATCCAATCCCTTTTTCTGTTTTGTGCAAATGAAAAAATCAAGCATTCTGCGTTAGTTCCGGCAGGCCTCGTAGTCAAGCTCCACTATCAGCTGACTGGCGAAATTCAAACCCGGCCCCTATCAGCTGATCCGACTCCTAAGCTCTCAATTGGCAAATCTCAAACGGCGCCTTACTTAAACGCAGCTTCTGTCTGCTTGCTTTGCTGCTTCTTCTATTACCTCCTCCCCATCTCCTCCGTTACGGCCGTAACTTAAACAAGTCATTCTGTTTGTCATGTTGCATGCCCGTCTGGGGTTTTCTTGTGCGGTAAACGAGGGCCCCACGCGGGATAAGGCCTGGAAAGACCATGAGCCGCCAAATGTAACTTTAGGAAAATGGCAATAAAAAATTGACTGAAATACTTTGTCTAGGTTTTCTTTTTGGGGAATTTAAGAGAGCCGGACTGAACTGCTGTTTACAATGATTAACTGTAATAATAAGAGTTTGTGAAGTCACGAATAAGACTTAAACCACTTGTAAAATGTTGAAGAGGCGTGATTCGTAAGGACATAAAACTAGCGCTTTTATAGTTTGTTAGACAGCCATATGCTGACCAAAAGTAATCAGACTCCCTGCAATTTACATCGTTGAAAACGGACAATTCTTTTGCTGAGTGAAGGAGCCCATGCATAACGGAAACATTTAACATAGGGCTGCTAGATAGTAAAAGACAATCGCAAATGTAAATATTGCAATATGCATATCTCAACAGCGTGCGATATCATTATCATTTTAATAATAGGCTACTTAAATAAAAATGTTGCAAAAGGTCAAAGTTTTAGTTCGATGCATATAGCAGAGAATTGCTTGACGTTAAAAAGTTAAGTTCAATAAGTTGCAGAAAACAACTCTTTTCCATCTCGTCTTGCTGTCTGACTCACACCTGAAGCGCGCACAAGCCGCATCTCGCACAGCATATCTTCAGTTCTGCTGCACATGTGCAAAGCACGCACAACCCAAACAGATACGCGTTCAGACGGGCCATAGCCGCCAACACCAAAGTGTCGTCTGTCCGCATCTCGCCTTATGTTGAACAGTACAATACAACGAATTATGTCCGTAGACCGTTCCGACGATCATTATCATAACGCTTCGTATGTTTTAAATGAATGTAAACAGCTGAGAAAAAAATCGGACGTGTATCATTATACTGGATCCATGCAATCAAATTTAAAGGGACAGCAGCCTATAATTACGTGCGGCCTGAATATTGTCTATCATGTTAACAAACAACAAAAACAGGAAACCACAGAGAATCTAATTTTACCATGCATACAGTGGAAACACAATGCTCAGTGTTATTTACACTTAATATACTCTGTACTGGAATACTATGTTCTATTTATCTATGCTTGTAAATTGTGATTTTCATTTTTCCCCTTTTCTGTCCTTTTTTTTATGACTGTAACTGCCTTAATCACATTGAACCCTCTAGTACTATAGTTTCTTGCTGTGGTACTATGAAGAAGTACTTAAGTGGATAGTGTCACCCATAAAAATGCAATTTGAGGTTAATCGTGCTACCCCAGGCATCAAAGTGGGTCAAATTTTCTTCCGTAGAACACAAACAAAGATTTTTAACAAAAAACGTTGCAGTCTGTCAGTCATATAATGCAAGTAGATGGGAATCACGGCTTGGGGAGTAAAAAACAGACAAATCCAAATTAAACCCTGCGGCTCTTGACTATACATTGATGTGTAAAGACACAAAAACGATAGGTCTGTGCAAGAAACTGAACAATATATATATCGTTTTTTACCTTGATTTTCAACGCAATGTCGAACGTGAACCCGGATCCTTGAGCCGAGTTCTCGGGACAGGCAGGCGCGTGAGGGTCTCTTCTTCTTGCGTTACGGCGGACCCTCGCAGATTACAGCGGGAGCTGCAAGACTGCCACCTATCGCTCAAGTGGACCATGACACTCCTAATGCCGTGTAGATAGCGGCGTGTGCAAAGCCGTCATTTGAGCGGAACGTGTGGCGGGGCTAATGCATTAAAAGTCGCGACTGCCGTTAAATGCAAGAAGAAGCAACGCCGCCCTCACGCACTGCGTCCAGACAGCTTCGGATTATGCGGTTTGAAAAACATACAAGCAGGATAAAACTATATAAATTGTTCCAGTTCTGCACAGATCCGAGTGTTTGTGTTCTTCAATTCAATGATATAACGAAGCCGCATGGTCTAATTGGTTGTTGGGTGATTTCTTTACTCCCAAAGCGGCATCCTATCCACTTATTATAAGACTGACAGACTGCAATGGTTTGAGTTCAAAAATCTTCGTTTGTGTTCTTCTGAAGAAACAAAGTCACCTACAAATCTTGGATGCCCTGGGGGTAAGCCGATAAACATAAAATTTCCATTTTTGGGTGAAACTCTCCCTTAAAGTGTATGGAAGCAAGTCAATGATTATAAAATTAGTGCTTCCTTTTTGTTTGTATGTTGACAGTGATGTTAAAATTACATTTTCTGATTTGTGACATTACTTTTTATGTACTGCTAAAACACTGCTGGTCACTTTCTGAAGTTGTAGTGATTCTTTCTTTTCCATGAAAGAATGTGAAACAAATTGGTTATTTTTAAATATGATTTAAATAGATTTTTTACACTTTAAGCAATATCGTATCGCATACCGCATTTTTTAAGAAGGTATCGCATATCGCTTTTTTTTCCCAATATCGCACAGCCCTAATTTTAAACAAAGCCTCAATGTCCCTTGTAATATTTTACTTATTAATAATGTGTTTACAGCAAGATCCCTTTTTATAGCAAAATAAATGACTAAAGAGATATCCTAAAGCTTTTCACAGTTTCCAGTGTAAACAGTTGAATGTGAGAATGTTGCAATAAGCATCTAAATGTCAACTGGGCTTTTACCCCCCTTTTTTTAAAAGCAGTTTGATTTGGTTGTTTTTGCCTGAGGTGACTAGTGTCCTATTGTTAACTAGTAAAACATAGGTTAAAGGGAGAGGCTTCTCTATAGCATTCACTGAAGTTGTTAAAATATTTCAGGCCATTAAGCAAAACCTGGTCCTGCCTGTAAGCTCATATGGATGTATAAGATTTGTAGTTTCGTTTTATAGACATTTGATTGGTGTTTATATGTGTTTCTGCATGCAGGATGAAGTCCTCGCTGTATCAAAAAAGATTGTGGTCAGAGTGGAGGATCTGGTGAAGTGGACTTGTCAGGAACCGCCACAGTGGAAGCGCAGCAGTCAAAACATTCATGGCTCTCAGAAGTCTGATGGGTCACAAGATGCTAGTTATCCACAGGAAGGAAAAACGAAGAGGGAGGGTGAGAAACTGATGAAAAATCCTGAAATGTGTGTGTGAATTTAGAATTTTGACTGCACTTTTTGAGAAGAAAAAAAAGAAGTGCATTCATGTTTGATGTAGACCAGTTATACTTGTATTATTTACATACTATTTGTATTATTTACATACTACTATAGTAGGCTACTATAATATTATATAATATAGTATTTCTCTTTAGCTTTATTTATTTACATTTTTAGTACTTCAGCTTAAACCTTATGTCAGTTAGTTGCAACACTTCTAGTTTTTTTATTATATTTCAGCTTTATTTCAATTAATGAAAACAATTAATAGTTTTAGTTTTATCCAACCATAACTAACACTAGCCATGTTTACATGGACATTTTTTGTTTCAATCAGAATGAAATCATTCCGACTGATGAATCCGAACATAGCGTTTACATGAACGCTATATAAAGTGATTTATGTCAGAAGCTTCAGATCGAGTTTGATCTTTTGACATGTGCACACTGCAAAAGGAGAAGGGTGGGATAAAAAGGTTTATCCTACCCTTCTCAACCTGATTGAAATTTCAAATGGTTTGGGTATTTTCAGTCAGATTGGACTTTTAAACCGATTATTATCAGAATAAAGTGCTCCATGTAAACGCACCTACTGATTCAGACAAAGTACATCTTGCCTTATCTTCTTGTGAAACTAGTACTGTTTAAGGGCTTTTGTTAAGAAGTGAATAGTGAGAGTAAAAATTGCCTGTTTTTCATCCTAAACTCAACTAAACACATCACATTGTGTAAGAAGCATGTAAGAACAAAAGGTGTAAATCAGGCTTGAAAGCAGCATTAGATCAGTTTCCCGGTCCTGATATTCCCATGCCCCTAGCGGTTCATGATGAAACTGCAGGGGTTTTGGGCGATATCGAGAGAAACGTTTATTTTATTGTATTTTATTGAAAGGTCAGAGCACTACTTGACATTTCAGGTGGTTCAGCTTCCATAAATGTCCTTGTTTATAGTATTTTGCAAATATAACAATCATTAAGTCTGATAATGCAGCTGAGCCCGGAGATTGTAGCGGTCATATTTTCATGGTATTTCAATATATAGTTATTATTAATTTAATTTGCATTAGAGCATGACAGCTGATCTGATGGTGATGGTGTTGATCATTATTTTACAGCAAATAAATTGTTCCTAAATGTATGTACTGACACTTTTGTTTTGTGATTTCTTGCAGATGAGCCTCTAGTATTACAGCAGAAGGTTAAGGTTCTCAGTTACCCCCAGTACTGCCGCTTTCGTTCCCTTCAAAGACGTGTCCCAGATCAGGCTATGTCCCCTAGTCTGCAGGACCCTCACCTTCTGGCTCTAGGGGGGATAAAAGTGGCCCTTCACAACACACGAATCCTCTACTGCCGGGATACTTTCAACCACCCTACTCTAGACAGCAATGCTAGCATTCTGACACAGCTTGGTGAGTACTACACTCTTGTTGAATTGTGACTATAAACTTTGTTGTGATTTGGCAGGCTAATTCAGTTGTCAAACGTTTATTAATAAAATGAAAGACATTTGAAATTATTAATATATAACTTGGGTGTTACAATACAGTGTACACAGTAGGGCTGGGCGATATAGCAAAAAAATTTATCAACAATATAATGTTTCATATCATTCGGGATCGATAATTATTGACATTTTTTATAACCTTTTTTAAAACAAAAAGCAATACAATTTTTTTTTTAAATGTAACAAAACTGTATTTTTAAATAACCCACATTTTTTGGTTTTAACAATCAAAACAAAATAAAAATTAAAAAAAATCTAATTTTCATGTTTATAGGAGATATTAAATAGGTCTTAAGGAAACCCGAGGCCACAGGAGGGGCGCCAAGAGCAAAAATTTTTTTTCAATGTAGCGCATTAAAAATGGTCAACGCAAGGAAGTAACTCTATTAAAAAAACGTGCATTAGTCTAAATTGACTCATAAAAATTAACTAAATTAATTTCGTAAATTGCATAAACAATATGAACAAAACAGCATCATGTATTTATGCATAGCTTAATAAAAATAGCCAAAGCGCCATTCACAAAGATTGCACCTAAAACATATGAGACGCAGTGAACAGGAATAAACCTCCACAAATTCGTGACGTGTTTGCATGGCTTTCTATACATCTCTTGTGTGAGACGCGAGTGCAGCAGTCATATTTGTCCGTCTAAAGATGCGCTGAATAAGCGTTCTGTGTGAATGGCTTGGTTTCGGGTTTTAACCCATTCAAGATTTTCTCTGCATTGAGCTTCTATATTTCTGTAATGTTTTGAATGAATAACGCAGCAACTGCGCGTAGGGCTGTCGCGATTATCGCAATACCGCGCTATTGACGAGCAAACCACAGAGGAATGCAAAATCCCCAGCAACCGTGATTTTTGCGTGTTTTATTTTTTCGTAAGATTATGCCCTTCTCGTTTTACACTTCATGCATGTGGACTGAATATTAAACAAAGTTAGTAATGATAACAATGTGTACAATGCTGATTTGTACAGAGACTCCGTAGATTTGCACTTAACAAGCCTAAAAAGACAGTGAATGAGAGAGAGATCGACTAAGCACGTACGATTACTTGCGTCTGTCCTCCAGGCACAGTCATATATATTTGTGAAAATAGGTTGTCATGTCAAAGGAAAGCGAAATCTCTGTCTTAGCATCGACGCATAGCTGGTCAGCTGAGCCTTCTAAAGTGGCGCTCAAAGTTAAAATTTTTTCAACAGCCGTGTTTCATATGTATCTTGGAATTAAAGAAATCAGAGTTTTTGAACAGTAGTGCAATGACAGTCATGTTCCACCCCTTGTGGCGCCAACAAGACACTGATGACAGCCCGTCTAGGAACGACGCAGTGGAAATATCAATAGAAAGGTCTCTTGTTCAGTGCAGATTAGAAGATCGTTACAACTAGGCTAACTGTATACATAATAGCTAACGATGCCTCACGTCTTATTGTCAGGTTTGTTCTGTTAAGTGGGACCGTTATTTTGTCTTCTCTTCGGTTATTACTCATTCCTGTTTCTTCAAAGCTATTTGGTTTCGGTTTCATGGTCTTCTGAATATGACCTAGTAGTTTATCGACACCTACCACACAAATTATATTATATATATACAGTGTGTACGGAAAGTTTTCAGACCCCCTTAAAATTTTCACTCTTTGTTACATTGCAGCCATTTGCTAAAATAATTTAAAAAAAATTTTTCCCTCATTAATGTACACACAGCAACCCATATTGACAGAAAACACAGAATTGTTGACATTTTTGCAGATTTATTAAAAAAGAAAAACTGAAATATCACATGGTCCTAAGTATTCAGACCCTTTGCTCAGTATTTAGTAGAAGCACCCTTTTGATCTAATACAGCCATGAGTCTTTTTGGGAAAGATGCAACAAGTTTTTCACACCTGGATTTGGGGATCCCTCTGCCATTCCTCCTTGCAGATCCTCTCCAGTTCTGTCGGTTGGATGGTAAACGTTGGTGGACAACCATTTTTAGGTCTCTCCAGAGATGCTCAATTGGGTTTTAAGTCAGGGCTCTGGCTGGGCCATTCAAGAACAGTCACAGAGTGTTTGTGAAGCCACTCCTTCGTTATTTTAGCTGTGTGCTTGGGTCATTGTCTTGTTGGAGGTAAACCTTCGGCCCCAGTGAGGTCCTGAGCACTCTGGAGAAGGTTTTAGTCCAGGATATCCCTGTGCTTGGCCGCATTCATCTTTCCCTCGTTGCAACCAGTCGTCCGGTCCCTGCAGCTGAAAAACACCCCCACAGCATGCTGCTTGCCACCACAATGCTTCACTGTTGGGACTGTATTGGACAGGGGATGAGCAGTGCCTGGTTTTCTCCACACATACCGCTGAGAATTAAGGCCAAAAAGTTCTATCTTGGTATCATCAGACCAGAGAATCTTATTTCTCACCATCTTGGAGTCCTTCAGGTGTTTTTTAGCAAACTACATGCGGGCTTTCATGTGTCTTGCACTGAGGAGAGGCTTCCGTCGGGCCACTCTGCCATAAAGCCCCGACTGGTGGAGGGCTGCAGTGATGGTTGACTTTCTACAACTTTCTCCCATCTCCCGACTGCATCTCTGGAGCTAAGCCACAGTGATCTTTGGGTTCTTCTGTACCTCTCTCACCAAGGCCTTTCTCCCCCGATAGCTCAGTTTGGCCGGACCGGCAGCTCTAGGACGGGTTCTGGTCGTCCCAAACATCTTCCATTAAAGGATTATGGAGGCCACTGTGCTCTAAGGAACCTTAAGTGCAGCAGAAATTTTTTTGTAACCTTGGCCAGATCTGTGCCTTGCCACAATTCTGTCTCTGAGCTCTTCAGGCAGTTCCTTTGACCTCATGATTCTCATTTGCTCTGACATGCACTGTGAGCTGTAAGGTCTATATCACAGGTGGGGCTTTCCTAATCAAGTCCAATCAGTTTAATCAAACACAGATGGACTCAAATGAAAGTGTAGAACCATCTCAAAGATGATCAGAGGAAATGGCCAGCACCTTAGTTAAATATATGAGTGTCACAGCAATATATGAATACTTAGGACTATGTGATATTTCAGTTTTTATTTTTTTTTAAAAATCTGCAAAAATGTCAACAATTCTGTGTTTTTCTGTCAATATGGGGTGCTGTGTGTACATTAATGAGGAAAAAAAATTTACTTAAATGATTTTAGCAAATGGCTGCAATATAACAAAGAGTGAAAAATTTAAGGGGGTCTGAATACTTTCCGTTACCCTGTATATTATATATATATATTATATATATAGTATCTATATATATATATATGTATGTATATTTATGGCGGTAAAACCGCATACCGCGCTATTGAGCCACTCAAAATTACCGCAAGGGAAATTCCCTCACCGCGACAGCCCTAACAGCGCGTCTCGTGGGCTAGACTAACAAAACATTAAAATGCAACAACGTCACTTATATCATCACCGCATCTCACGCGCCACTGATGCCGCTACCTGATGCACAACCGAACATTCAAAGCAAAGGTATGTTAATTGACTAATATCTTTTATTCACAATCTCCTCATTACATTTCAACATGTGTTCGTGTTTGTGTGTACTGTCTGCGTCACTAATAGCACGTGCCTTTATAGTGCGCTATATCGAACATTTTTTCTATCGTTATCGAAGAAGGTGTACCGTCAATAAATATATAAATAATTTATTTTGTTACTTGCTATGCTATTACCTTTAGTTAAATAATTGCATAAAATATCTGAAGTAGTCTTTACTTAATTGAGAAATACTTAAAGGCTACATTATATTTTTATTTGATTCATTTATATAATATTTGACTAAAAATGAGTGCATTCAATAGTGTTTAATACCTTGTTAATGGCATTGAGAAAAGTGTCATTTCACTTGTAGTCATATTTATTATAAAATTTTGGTATTGTGACAACTCCAATATGTAGTGTATATTCTTTGATTTTAATTTTAACTCAGCTAAATGCTCGAAATGGTTGCTTTCTTGGTTGCAATCGTTGTACTTTAATAATGTCCACACTACTTAAAGTCAAATGAGACTTTTTGTAAAATGAGATTACAAATGTCATGAGGAAAAAGGTGGAGTACTGTTGCCCTAAGGATGCTATACGTTTCTGTCCCAGGATGCTCCTCTCTCAGTCTGAAGGGGCGACCTCGTAAAAGAAAGGGCAGGGATGGCAAAGGTGCTGATCAGCAAAACCATAACCATTTATCAGAGTCATGGATGGAAAGGATGAAGGTATGCTGTGGAGTTTGCAACACAATTTGATCTACAGGCATCTTTATGGAATACAATTCTGATGGCTAAACAGGATGTTTTAAGATTTTAAACAAATGGTGAAAAGTGTACTGTGACGTCACTGTGTGCTTCCTGTTTTGTTTTACTTTGATGTCTTGACTTCCTTTCACACCATTTGTGTCTTTTTGTCTCTTTACTGTCACTTTCTTTGGTCATAATCTTGTGCATTTATATTATATTATATTATATTATTAAAGGGACCAGAAAAACAGAAAAGGTACAAGGCTAAGTAGTTCCAGTAAGACAGCTACTTTTATGAAAACTAATTTGTATTTTTGTGTGTTTTAAAATATATAAATACAAGCATATACAATTAAAATTAAAATAGCTAACATTGCCAAAACAACCCTGCTTGCTGCGTAGTATCATTTTAAAAGTTAAAATTACAATTGCCTGTGGCCTCTACACAAGTATATACCGTAGCTTAGCAATTTCATGCTTATGGTAAGTCTATATTGAAAAGTTTTTGCATTGTCTATAAAAGTGTTCAATGGGAGCAAATTTTCACAGGTGATATCCACTCATTTCAAAAGAAATCCATTCAGTTTGGAATTTTGCGTCAAAGTAAAAGATTTCCCAACGCAGATTTCGCAACGGCTTCAAGTTAGACACACTGATTCACTGCATTGACCAACAGGAAGCTGCTTGGTTTGAATGGGAGGAATTGTGCTTCATATATCACTACAATACTGACAACAGACAATGGAATTTTTTTCTCTAACGTGACCACACCATAATGTTCCTATTTAGCAGTTATTGAAAGAAAGACCTTTTAATGTGTTCTAACTGATTCCTGTAGGAGAATGTGATGGGCAGTGTGGAGATGCATTGGGATGGGAACTGGCTCCCACATCCAGAGGAGCAGCTCTTCCTGGATCAGCTGTATTTCTTTATGGAGCGCAGGGGTTCCCCTATAAGCAAAGTTCCCAACCTGGGTTTCAAAAAGAGTATGTATATATGACTGCTTTTACATGTGGAAATTTAGCAGAAACTGAGCACCAGTCACTTACTAGAATCACTTCTATGTTTTTTTTTTCTAACTTAACTAAATAATTAACCAAGCTGTCTTACTATTTGTCCACAGTTGACCTCTTCCTCATGTATTCAGTTGTAAAAAGGCTGGGGGGCTATGAGAGGGTAAGTTTATCATGTCGTTTCATTGCTTGGCCCTGCCGAGTAAGCTGTAATGCATCATAACAGAATGAAAGTGATAGCGGTGATCTCAGTAGTGTAAGTGGGAGTTATTGTCCTCCCCATCACCTGCAGGTGACATCGCATCGTTTGTGGAAGATCGTGTACAATGAGTTGGGTGGAAGCCCAGGCAGCACCAGCGCTGCCACCTGCACCAGGCGGCATTATGAAAGGTGAGTGTGAGGCTCTGATTACAGCAACATTTTATTCCTGCTGTATTAAAAAGCTTCTTTCAACTGATTTATCATTTTCTCTGTCTATCAATTCTAGGCTGATGCTCCCTTATGAACTGCATGTAAGAGGAGAAAACACAGAACTTGGCAAGCCTAGAGCTACATTTGTCTCACCCACTATCATCAAAAAGACTGTGCAGGGCAGAGGGGTGTCAAACAGCCCAAAAAAGAATGCAGTTACCAACCAGGTAAGGATTTTACTTGTCTGTAGCACAAGAAAAGAGAAATGCTGATCCTTTTGATTCGTTGCATGTAAGTACTCTGAATAAAATTGTTGAAAATGATTAAGCCACGCGGGAAGAGCAGCTTGACTGACATGTGATGTGACAAATCACAGTTTGCATTGTTCATATGTGCCATTTATCTGATATACGTTATGCCACACTGCTGTAGAAAAAATAATTTAAATATTTGTGCAGCAATCTCAAACAAAACTTTAAGAAAGGTTTGATATCAGGACTGATAAAAATAGCCGCGCACTCTTACTCTCAGATTTTGTGTTATCAGTGGCGGCAAGTGCATTTCAAACCTAGGCCTTCACTGGTGTCCTACCTGAATTAATCGACCTCTCAATACCATCATTATGACACCACGGCTATAGAAACCATCAATATTATACAGAAATGCAGTATAACACGGCATTGCATCACAGATAGGTATCTCATGTAATGAGAATGAATGCCATTATAAGCAAGAAACCCAATTAACACAATTCAACAAGTCTCCTTTCACTGCAGCCACAGTTACACCACATACATCGTCTCTAAGCTGAAGCATCAACATTAACCTAATAAAATGACTAAAAATATAGTCCACCCTTATGTTCTTACAGACATTTATTAACTCAACGTATTTATACCTTGCAAATAACATTAGTATAAAATAAATAGGGCGACAACATGTGTTTTAAAGTTGATCTAACAATTTAACATACTCGTACGGTTTGTCTCACGTCTCCCGCAGTCTGCCAGCCTATGCGGAGGGGAAAAATTATAGTGAGCCACAGCTAAATAGCTGGTTGTTTTTCATGGTCATTAGTTACTACTGTATTTAGATTTACAGTAGGCTAATATTTTCACAGAATGCATTGGAAAAGCACAAAACATACTGTACACAATGCAAAAATAAGAAACCTGAGAATACGTAATAAACTGTGGAAACAACAAAAATGATTTACAGTGTGCTGCTTGCTAGCTCTGACTACTAGTACACTCTCTGACCATCCAATCAAAGGATGTGAAAATACAGACGTTACTGGACGCCTGCTAGATGGCCCCGGTGTCGCAAACTCAAAATCTGATTGGTTACTATTTCATTGCCATTTATTTTAAGCAACAGGCGCCCGCACTGTTGATTCTGAAGGCCCAAGGCAGATTGCTTTGACCATGGCAACACATGATTGCTGAAATATGATTGGATAAAAGCTGTAATATAAACATACACCACTGGAAGCAGCGCAACCAAGAGAAAAGCTATGAAATTAAGAGAATCGTCTATTGGGAATAATTTAATACACATTCATGGAAAAAATATATTAAAACTAAGTCAGTGATTCTGATAGTGTTTAGGCTAGCAGACAAGGCCTTGCTGGCCCTCAAAGCCCACCACTGCAACCTATCATATTAGATCTTACTAGATCTGGAAAGCATTGCCGATTTTATTATGTAAAATACATCAGTAGAATGAAAATTAAGTTTCTTTTCTGTGCTACTTTTTCAGGCCTCACCACAAGATGATGGTGCTGTTGTTGTACGTAAAAGAGGAAGACCACCTGGAAAACGCAATGCCAAGGTTCTGTCCAAAGGCAGAGTTGGAAGACCGCCCTTGCACCCCAAACCTCCCTTAGAGAAACCAGCAAGACCCCATCAAGAGATTGTCCAGCCACTGACTATTTTTCAAGAACTAAAGCTCACCAACCATCCTCATGGCCAAGGTCTGTCGCTCTTATCCTCTACACCGGTGCCCCACCAACCTGTGTTGGGGCGAGATGTGAAGATGGAGACTGTAGAACCTCAAGCTCCTTCCTTTCTGTCAGTTCCTTGCAAATTGCTGACAGGTGGTTCCTTGGAAGGATTCAGTCCCACTAAAGGACTGTGTCCTTTGGACCTCTTCCGAGCCCGTCTGGGTCTTAATGGAGCGAGTACTCACGAGGTAACTCCTCAAGATTCTTCCACGCCCCAGCAGACAATTATGGTGCATCAGCCCAAAGTCCATACGCCTGAGACTCTTGAGAGTCCCCAGCACCAGTGTTCAGGGTGTAGTTCAGATGCCTCATCCCAGTACGGAAGACTCGCCGTGACTAGAGCTCCCCTGCCCCCTCTTAGGATCCTCCCACTGGACATTGGCTGTAGTCTGCAGCTGCGTCAACTGATGCGCACCCGTCTTGGCTCGGCACACATGAACACCTTCACCAAGCGACTTTCTGAAGTTCTGGCTCAGGATCTCAGCAAGACCTCCCAACCCAATGGCAGTATTCCTCAAGACCAATTCCTCCCGCTGAACCTGAGCAAGCGAGCCATTACCAAGAGGTCTGCTGGAGACGTGGAGCTCACAGAACTGCAGAGTCGAGATGACCAGTTAATGACCAAAAGGCCAAAGATGGAAGCTGAGGATCTCGGAGTATCTCTGAAGTGGAATGGCACGTCCCTTCTGGGGCCTTTGAACCAAGATGAGCCAGCTGATCTAAGCTCTCCCAGCAGGGCCAGAGCTTTAGTTCAGGACAGGACCAATGTGGCTTTGACTCTTCCAGAGGCCACTTGTTTCACCTTAGTGCCCAAATTGGATGTCCCCCCTGAAAAGCCCTCCAGTATTGGGGCTTCCCCAGACACTCTACCTTGTATGTATCACCTGAAACAAGGAGAAGAGAAGACCAGCTCAATCGCAGTGACGGAGAGTGCATCTCTGCATCCAGATCTAGAACCTCAACCAAACAGTGACCTCTACTCACAGTGTGTACCTACTGATCACATCAAAGAGTCGGACGCAGTTTCCTCTCTCAAAGTACTCTCTAGTTCCCTCCTTTCAAAGCCATCAAGCTGTTAGCATGCAGGCATGAGAGCATTACTAACGCTTGCGTACTTTATCACTCCTTTCTGCTCTGCCTTCCTTGTGGACACGTTAGTGTTGTGTATGATCAAACAGACAGTTCTTCAGATGCATTGCTATCTGCTAAGTACCTGCTTTTAAAACACTACTAAACTTTGAACTGATGCAGGTGGCCATGGTTCTACCAAAGATAAGGTGCCTTGAACTTGATTAGTCTATATTTGAGTACTTTTAAGTTGAAACATATGCTGTAGTTAGTGGATCATCAAATGGCCAGCCAATAAAGGACACATGACTCATGGAGCATTTGATTTCTTTCTTCTTTTTTTTTTAAATACAGGTATTTAAGAATAACAAGGACACAGAATCTGGGTCTGGTTACTCTTGGATCCAGATATCAAAAACATATTGTGACATCATTGCAGAAGATTTGGTCAGCTACTGTATTTTTTCTTTGACATAAATGCTTTGTTTATAAATGGTCATTTGTTTTTATTTTATGATGAAAGCAGTGTCTTTTTGTGGGTGTAGGTCATACTCTTATATTATTTATCTGTTTTATTCCTTTATCTCAGTTCTACTTTACTGTTCTTAAGCAGTGTGATTTTTCTCCTCTTTGTGTGTATTTGTTGAACTTTGCTATTTAAGAAAAAGCCACCATATGACCTCTGTGCTGGATTGTCATGTTTTCCGTAGCTACTCATTTTAAAACAATGTACTGTATTGTGCAAATAGTATGCATATTTTGGGACCCAATGCAAATGTCCTTTTTTATCATTTTAAAAGTGCATTTTTATGAACGTATAGTCATATATTGTAGGTAATTACTATTTGTGACATCATTTATAGACATTGATGTGTGTTTACAAAGAGACTCATGTAGAGCCACCTGTTTTGAGAAAATGGATAACTTAAATTGCTTTTCACTCCTTCTTTTAGACTGACCTCTCTTAATGCAATGTATTTCACAGGTTTACAGATGACAAATTATATTTTCATAATGTACACTCAGTTTGCTATAATGAACAGTAATTCATTGCTTGTGTAAAACATTTGTATGATCATTCTTTATTAATCTGTTGGTCGTGTTTTTCTTTCATTTAATTTCTGTACTTGAAAGGCAGCCAAACAGAACGCTAATCTCTATTTAATGTTGATGTATAAACTTTTGTAATACCACCATGTTACAAAAAAGAAGATTTTTTTCCTTATTTTGCATGCTTATGCTAATGGGGCATGGACTCTGTGACAGATTGTCATTTGGAGACACGTTTTAAACAACTGAATATTTATAATAAATCTATATATAATATATATAATTAACATTGGTAATTTTGCTGAAAGATTAGATATATTTTATTTTTTTTATTATTATTATTATTAATAATAAAAAAAACAAACAGTATAGCATAAGACAGTCAGTGCTATACAAAGTGTGACATTAATTAGTAACGGGAACTGAAAATAATGTCATAATATTTTAAACATGTTAATGACTTTGTTTTTTAACAATTTCAGAGAAGATATAAAACAATCAAATTCCACTAAAAATACCTTAAATATTGGGGATGAATTTAAGCATTTTTGTTTATGTATATAAAATTTTGCCAGCAATATGAATAAATTAACAATGTATTCGAGACCTTTGTTAACATTGTTTTCATAGTACGCAATAATATCCTTTAAAGAAAAACAGTATTTATCCTTTACTGGATTGAAAATAAATTCTGCCAATTCCTTCCAAAAAATGTTGGGTAATTTTACAATCGAAAAATAAATGTGATAACACCTCTTTCTCATTTTAACAAAAGGAGCATAAATCATCAATATCAGAGTATCTTGTAATTATTGATTTAACAGGCTAGATGGTATGCACAATTTTTAAATGTATTTCTTTAGTTTTGTTATTGATACAATATTTAAAGGGAATTAACCAAGCAGTCTTCCCATTAATATGATCAATAATAGAGTTCCAAAAGAATTTTCCTCTAGGTGTATTTTATTTTGTTTTTGGAAAACAGTACAAATATGTTTGTTATTGCATTTTTTATCAATCGGCTCAAGACCGTTTAAAATTAATGTTGGTTTTGTCATTATTATAGAGTTATAGTGAATATGACTTTTAACAAGAGTAGGAGGAATAGCTTTAATGACCGAATTAAATTCCTTCAAATGCACAGGGAAACTGTGGATTCGCATGAATTGTTCACAAGTTAAAAGATCCCCATAATTATCAAACATATTCATAAGATGATTAATATCCCTGTTAAACCAATTCCTTAAAAATAAAGATGTATTGGCAGTCGTTATATCGGCATTATTCCAAATGAAGGAGGTGTGAGGAGAGAAATTGTGTGAGTAGCACATTTTCCAGGCTAAAAGCACTTGCTGGTGGAATTTGGACAATTTAAGAGGGAGTTTAGAAATATTAAAGTCACAAGTTATATATTTTTTTTTTCTGAAATGATCATCATCGTTTGTATACCGCAAGCAAGGTTTATGCGCATAGTTCAAGTCTTCTTCTCCGTTTTTAGTGCATCTCTGTGGCAGAATTACAGCGCCACATACTGGTCTAGCATGTATACTACATCGTTTTGTGTCGGTTTCGTGTGGATGCAGATATTTCTTGAGACGAGGGGGAAGGGTATCGGATAGGGAAAGCTCTGGGGCAAGTTCAAGCTCAAACCGTTGTGCACCGTTTTGCTACGGTTATCGGTTTGAACGACATGTTTCCTGGAAAGGGGTTTGAGATGCTTTTTCTCTTGTTTGGTGGGTGTGTCAAACATGTCAGCCCAATCAGCAGCAACATGTATGTGAACCACGCGGTATTAAAGAGACAGCTGGCACAATGTAATTAACATCCAAATAAATTCACAAGAGCAAGTATATTGTTTGCACATGATTATTTACATTAAAGGCAAAATAACTAAAACAATAAGAGCACAAGTATAGATCTGGAACTTCTTTAAGTCTGTCTAAATATCATTTAGTAATTGCAATGTCTTCTGGTCCATATCCTTTCCTTAGGAAGGTGTGCTAAATACTGATTAATGTAACATAAAAATACTAAACATATATTTTGCTATTGTATTATGGAGTGACACTTTCATAAACTTTTCTATACCCCTCTGATTATATAATGGTAAATATTACAATATCATAGCACAACAACAGTGATCAGCAATAATGATAAGCCCGAATACTCACAATAAAAATAATAAGGTCATATAGATCATAACACAGTCTTGGAGGTAAGAAGTGGATTATCCTTCACCTGAAATGTTGTCTTTTCATCCTGAAATGTGAGGAAAATGCTGGATCACAATAATTAGGAACCACAGATCCCTTCACTTGATTGGGATGTTCTCTTTTATTCTGGAGGGCAAGGGCAGTGACTGTAACATCGAGCGTATTTTGCAGTATTAAACACGTATTTATACCGATTTCATCAGGCTCTGAAAATTCTTCAAAAAGAACACAAAGAATGGCCTTCTCAGCTGCCATAGTTGCAACTCTTGCGTCATCGGAACAGGGTGTTCAACGCACCACCGTTTCCGTTTAAAAAACGTTTTGCACCGTTTTTGTCGGGGCTGAACGCAGCCCTGGCTTCGTGTGAACGTAGCCTCAGCCACATTGGCTGTTGTTGCAGCAGTCTGTGGCCACCAGGGCGCGATATCATCTTACGTTTACAAGGCCATTCAACAACCTCTTACTAACTTCCAAACAGGCTTCAACATTATCATTTTCTAACCAACATTTACTATAAAGATGTTAATATACATTCCTAGACCAAACAAACAAACAAATCAAAACTGACCATCAGTGATCTCTCAGTAGGCTACTTGAACAGGTTAGGTCAGCAGTTTCCAGTAAATGCTTCAGACAAGAATGCTTTCATAAAAGGATTTTTGTTGTACTACAACTGAATAAATCAGGCAGTTCCCCTACTATTTTTTTTTTTTTTTTTGGACCTGACTCACGGGTATTTCCGCTGGTCAGATTCTTTGTTTTAACTTAAAAGGCTCACCATGGGTCTCGCTTTCATATGTCTGGTATGTGGATTGTATTTTCACAGAGCTGCTGTGATTCTTTAACCCTTTAGAGCCATCTTTCATCTTACTAACTCTTTTCAAATATCTGAAATCCAAACTTAACACCGAACATGAAAGTATTGCACAAAGACTTGAGGCTACTACCTACACAAGTGCTCTAATTTTCCTCTTATACACATTTGCATTGCATTGGATGTTTTTATTACTACATTTTATTAAACAATTATTTTGATGTTAGATTTTACAATAATCATAATGATAATTTTCTAGCCATCTGTTTTACCCCTTGTTAGGAGACAGGAGTGTGTGCTTGCTTGTGTGGAGCATGAATAAGTAAAGTGTTGTGTTGGTGACAAGAGACCACTGTCAGCAGCACTAATCAGATTTCCTGGAACCATGACTGTTCTCTTACTGTTCATTTGAATGCACTATCACTCATCCTGTGACACCAGACCATGTCAGAATGCACAATGTATTCATAAAAGTGCACAGACTGATTTTTCTTAGTATCTTTTACTGTGGGGTTTTTTTCAGGTAGCAATTTAACATTGTAGAAATTCGCTTTTTACACTTTTATTATTTATATTATTTAACTGCATGATATAATTGTAACATTAAAATACAGAATATATTTAACAGAACAATACATTTTACTGTAAAACATTTTTACCGTTTTCAAACTTTAAAGGTGTTGTAAGCCATTTTAAGGAATGGTGTCTAGAAAATAAAAGCCATCTCTGAAGTAAATATGAAGTGGCCAGAGACAGAATTTTTGTTTAGCCAATCAGAAGGCCTTTGTGGTGCTTTCCGTGGACAGTCCACATATTAGCAAAACATCACTATGAAATCATTGTGTGTTTTTTTTTAATCAGTTGAGTGAATGATTTGTGCATATAATGACTCACTCATAAAGACAGTCATTTACTGTCTCATCAGTGTAACTTGCAGAAATGGTTGATGATAAAATATCAACCTTTAACATAGTTTTTACAGTACAAATTTTTTAATAATACAAATTGGATGGTATATCAGCTCTCTATTGCCACTGCTGCACCAGTTAAATTAGAAATGGTCATTCATAAACGATTTGTACATTGTGTCTGTCATTTCACAAATAAAAAATGTGGGAGCTAATCATTTGTGTTTCTAATAATTTGACGTTATAATGATTTTCTAATTTGGAAATATGATCAAAGTGTGTATGTGAAAGTGTCAGGCGAAGTTGGCTATTGAAAACATAATATTTTAGCATTTTAACATTCAAATGACTGGATAACATGATTAAATAAGAGAGGCAGTAAAATGATCCAAACATTAATCAAATTAAATTAAATTAAAGGGATAGTTCATTCAAAAATGAAAAGTTGCTGTTAAATGACTCACCGTCAGGCCATCCAAAATGTAGGTGACTTTTTCCTTCAGTAGAACAGTAAAAAAATTTTTTAGTTGAAACCAGAATCCTTAGTTATTCATAAAATGAAAGACGTCCATTAATTTGAGAGTCAAAAAAAATGAAATACCCGTGGCTCCTGATGATATATTGAGGTCTTGTTTTGTGTTGCCTGATTGTAGTAGTACGTTTTTAAATTGACAACATATTTTACAGTGCTTTTTTTTTTAACTGTAAAAGCTTATTTATAGTGTTTTTTTTTAATGAATTGTTTTTTTCTGGAGCAAAATAGTTTAAAACGTCACAGCACAGGGCACCTTTAACACCAACTCCAATTTGCAGCATTGCTACTTTGCAGTATATTTGGAAATGATAATTAATAGCACGCTGAAGAGAATGTGTTTGGGTGAAAAATCTGCTTTGGTGCTAAAATCGCTGGAGTTGTTAAACCCGCTGTGGCGGTTAAATCAGAGTCTTGTATTGTGTTCACAAAGTTGTACTGCTGAATGGCAAAGCTCTCCTCACATGCCTCCTTTTGGATGCCTGCCGAGGCTCTGCCGGACAGATGTCTTTCCTAAGAACAATCCTCATCACCACTGAATATAATTGCTACCTTTGTAGGCAACTGGAGATGCCAAGGACCAGATGAGTGAGAAGAATTAATTAATGGTAACCCATTTAGTAGGCAGCCAAGGGGAGGGGAAGCTTTGGGGCACACAGAGATCCTGATTGGATGAGACTACAGAGGAAGGTGAATGTGTGTGCGTGTGTTTGTGCAGGGGGGCATTAATGTGGAGGCTGGGTTGTGAAGAGGGTGAAGGACTAAGCTCTATAGCTTATTTCTCTCTCTCTCTCTCTCTCTCTCTCTCTCTCGGTGTACATTTTGTGGAACTGAAAATGTATGTTTGTGGGTCGTGGGATTAGATATGCTGCCATTGTTTTCAGCCAGAAATAAAGAACCCTACTGGAAGTATGTTTATCATGAAATCTGTGCTCTAGTTGAATACACACTGACCCATGCTGTTATTGGCAGATCCTGGCCTTGTGCCATGATACGGGATTGGACAGAATCCATGGAGCTCTAGCCTAGGACACTGCTGTTAAGAGGTTAAGTACAGGATACTATAGGATAAGGTGTGCATTTGTTTACTATTTAAGGGATAGAGATGTTCCCACCACAGGATATCTTTCACGTTTGACTTTGTCCTACAACTTCTAATTCTGGTTGAAGCCAGTAATTCTGATTTAACTGGATATATATGCATTATATGTACAGTACTGTTTAAATGTTTTGTTGATTCTTAAATGTTTTAAAAAAAAATTTATGTATAACATTTTCACAGTTTTCTATTCTAATATATCTAAAATGTCATTTGTCCTGTAATGGCAGAATTTTGCCATCTCTCTGCCATCACTCCAGTCTTCAGTGTTACATGAAATCATTCTAATATGCCGTTTTGGCATATTATTTGTTATTATTATTGTAGTGATATATGTATATATATATATTTAAATATATGAGACCGCTGTTCAGCATTTTTTGAATAGAAATGTTTTGGTATATATTATAAAGGCCCTTTAGCACTTTGGATCAGCTGTCCTTGATGAATAGAAGTATTCATGATCTTCAAAAAAAAAACAATGTTAGGACCTTAAACGTTAATGCATATATAAGAGAAATCTGAGTTAACATTAAGAAACTGTTTATATCCATGAACGTATTTGCCTGATTTGCCAATCCCGACCAAATGAAGCATTTGAATGCAGTATTAAATAGTATTTTGTATGAAAATGATTGCATTCCATGTCTTGATCTTTGCTTGGCCTCGTGCCATGAGCATCGCGTGTTTTAAAAATGGCCTGGCTGCTGTTTAACAAATTTGGGATTATGTATTTACCCACTTTTCGCTCAGTTAGGTTGTAGGTTTTGAAACCTCGAAAAAGTGTTGTCAATTTGGGGATTTTGTCGCCAAATGTAGCTACTTTCTCATTGTAGCTGCAACTTTTTAAAAAAAATTTGCGACAAGGAGCTATTTTAGCTATATTTAAATAAAACTAGTGAAATTTTTTTATTTATTTACTGGCCCACACCCCTGCGAAGGCCCGTGAACCTATCCCGTTTGCTCTCAATCATGCCAACGAGTCTGCGCAGTCAACACAGCAGTACCCCACGCCTGCCATGACGCACAATTTCATTATAAGCATCAATCAAGATGGCGGAGAAAAAAAATGAACATCTTGTTTTAACCACGGACACAAAAGTTCTACCACAATTCACGCACAGTTATGTCAACCAGATACTGAGAGAGAGAGTGCATCATCGTGTCATTTGTGCTGGGATGCAGTATTTTGCACTTACTTTGTAGTAATAGAGTGTGTTGACTGAAATAAGTGTGTATGAATAAAGTTTTTGTTTTTGGAGAATCATAATATCTCTTATCCGTTGTATTTGAGCAGGACAGGGATGCACTTATTAAAACAAATTCCCAACATTATGTCTTTCCATCATTTCCGTCATGTCTGATGTGCTTGCAGATCACAAGCATTTCCTAATTTCACTTCAGAATCTTTTGTTATACTTAATCTTTTGTTATATTTTTTATACTGTCATCATTTGTAAAGTATATATCTATATTTACTTTCCTTTACCTTTACCAAGTTTGCCTGTATTTACTGTGTTTTCATATTTGGCGACTTTTTGTGAAAAATGGAGACTTTCGAGGGTGGTTCTAGAGATTTTCTGAGGGGAGGGGTTTGGCGACATTGCCTAGAACGGTCGGAACGCTGGGGCACTAGGACCGCGCAGCGCAGCAGAGCAGCAGCAGCAGCGTCTCTTTGTTCAGCGTGCAACATCTCTCCTCCTCTTCTCGCGCTCCGCAGTGACTCTCGCGTTCCTCATCATCGCTGCTGCACTGGTCTGGATGATTGCAGTGGCAGCAACATGGCTGTGAATCTCAGCAAGAATAGACTGGCCCTCTTAACAGCCTACCAGGACGTTATCAACGAGACCTCGGTTACCGACTGGTAAGATAAATAAAACCAGACTTAAACAAACGCCTTTCATTTAGTATGGTGTTACTGTATTGCATAGAAAAGAATTAAACTCGCATTATACCTGTATGCGGATGGGTGCACAGAATGGGATGCATGCGTCTGGGATGAATGCGGAATCTCTTGTTTTACCTATTTATTTTTTTTTCGAAAGATAAATCGATTTTAAACGCCTTCATTAAATATTTGATGGTTTTTGGGTAATGCCATTTTTATAGTGCATGCTTTCATACATTTTATTTTAAACAGGAGGTTGCAGTTCATGCTTTGACCTCCAGAGAGTTGTGCAAGGGATTCTGAACCTACTATTTGCTCAGTTCAAGGGAGTCTTCACTATAGCACTTGTGATTTGCCAGTTGGAAAGCATGACCAGATTATCCTGTCAAACCCAAATATTTGCACCTTTCCAAATTGAATAACTATTGATTTAAGTATATCAGGGCTCACTGAGCTCCTTTCCATTTGCATGGCAGGACTGTGATGGGCGAGGCAAGAGCTCTCTATCAATCTGTCAACCTTTTATTTTGAACTCCCATAAACTCCCATCTTTTGTACCAGAAAGAAATAGTACCTCTGTTATGATAACTGCTGTTTCAAAGTATTTGAGCTCTTTGTACTACGTATATGCTTTTTGTATGGCCCTCGTGGCTGTGGACCCTCTACAGGACAGTGAGGTGTCTGATCCCTTTGTGTTGAAATGAAAGTATGGATCAGTGGTAATGCGTTGTTGATTCAGCTCCCCAGCCTAGATGTTTGGTTTGGATTATTTTCAGAAATAGTTTCCTTTTTTTCCGATATATACAGAGCGGGATACTCTGACCCTGAATGAATGATGTGTTATGACTAGTAGTGATAAAGCAATATATTGGTCAAGCCCGTTAATTGGCCGATATTGTGACTTTTTGAGATAATCAGCATTGGCCAGTAGAGTCTCTGCTTGCAAGTTAACAATGTCAGTTTCAAAATCTGCTCACAGCCCTGCTTATGAATGATTTGAATTAATAATTTTTTGAATGCATCTAAAATAATAATCATTTAATGTTTGGTGTATCATAGTATTTTTCATTACATCATTATTCCAGGATCTCATGTGTTCGTTCATACCATTTAAAAAAAAGTTTAATTATTGAAGAAGCAGTTTGTCACAGTTTGAATCACTACCCGATTTTGATATTGTGATGCAGCGTAACGTAGTGAATCATGACGTATGTATTGCATTGTGTACTGTATCAAATGAAATTTGGCAATATTTAACCTATTAAATTGTTTCATGTATAAATATCAATATGATATTGGTCATCTGCCACCCTGCTTTCTAGATATCATTATTGCCATTAACCATTGAATTAAACCCATACTGGTCAAGCGCAGATGACAACCAAATGATCCAAACAAATAATTCTCAAATTCTCCTCCCCTTATTTAGCAAAAAGTAATAATACCAGATCTGTTGAATATCAACTATTCAGAATGTCGCTGGCAATGGTATTGGCACTCTGTCCAGTTTAAAAAATAGGTACAATTTTGCAGATATTTCAAAGAAAAAAAAAACTGGACATAAAATCAATCACTTTTTTTTTTCCAGAAGGATTCAGATTCTTTCATTTTCACTGAGACGTTTATTTTCGGCATCAACACTGTAATTTGCTTGATTATATGATTATTGCTTTGAATAAACTGATGTCCCAGAGTTGCCCCTTCATGCATAGTTGACGTGAGGGCAATAAAGACAAAGACTTTCAGCCTCTGTAAACAGCTGCCTTCCTCTATATTCACCCTTAAACTTTGGCCCAAACAATGCTCCTGTTCTACGTGCGTGAAACCACACTACTATACCAGATGCAAACACAGCTCTCTCCTTTTTCCTAAGCAAAACTCATAATAGGCTTTATACTCACAAAGTTGACCTTATCATTGAGTGCGGCTGTCGTTGTTTGAGTTAACTCGCACTCCTCTTCCTGGTATTCATCCATGTGGCATTGCAATACAGCCAATACCGCGCTGTTGAGCCTCTCACAAGGCAAACTCTGTGTTTAAAAGATGAGGTCAAGCCCACAGGGTCATCAACTCTTTACTTACCACCATTCAGTGCCAACCGTATCTTAGGGTTGGCTTCAAAGCTGAACAGATAAAGCATCCAAACCTGCTAAGGCACATCGGACATGGAAATCAAATTGTCATGTAAGGTTGGAGGATGGATTCCAGGATGTGCTTTATAGGCTGAGGGCCGTCATCCGTTTTTAAAAGGTTTTGACGTGTGGACTGGAGAGTCGAAGGGTTTAGAAAAGACAGGATTTTGAAGTTGGGCAAGGAAAGGTGACGTCAAGCCAGTTGGGATAGAGTTGGATATCAGAGTATATATCAAATATCAAGCAAGAATTGTTGCAAAGAATGTTCAGGCTGTTGATCTGAAGAAAGCATATAGATATGTAATCCTCAGACCTGATGATGTCTTCAAGAATTATTATGTAGAATGTACAAGCTAGTGGAGTATCTTCTGGTCACCAGTCACTTTATGTCAGCTCTTTAAGTGCTGCTTAGGATTCTGGAAAAAAAACATTTCTCTCAGGGTTTGCTTTCGCAAGGTTTTCGACCCCCCCCCATTCCTTACCTCCTGTTGGGTCTTTGACTTTGTCATATGTCCATGATTCTGTAAAGGATAAAATGTTTGGTTTTGTTGATTTCAGTGGATAGTTATTGTGCAGCATTGCAGCAGTGATGGACCTGTGTGTGCTGTTTCCTTTAACTTAAGTGCTATTGGAGATTTGTGGGGCCCAGTTCGGCAACCGCTGTGCATCACGCAAGTAATTCTGTTTTGTCCACTGCAGTAGCAAAAGGCAGGAAGGACCCAGTTCTTACAGATCCATTGAATGCTGTTTTTATGCAATTACTAACTCATTTTAAAAAAAAAAAATAAAATAAAAAAAAAAATATAGCTCAAAGCTCCATTATAGCTTATATAGCAAATTCCAGTAAGATAACTAGTGCTCTTACATATCAAAGAGAAGATTCCCACCTGAAATTTAATGTGAAACATGGAAGCATATTTCTGTCAGGACCACTATCATCAAAGATGATTGACAATTAGCATACAGTATGGTTCTGTTCTGGGCAAGAACTCCCTGCGCATCCATGCAGCCTAGCATGATTGAGAGCAGGGAGAGCAGCTGTAACCCCACAGGGTAAACAGAACAGAACTAACATAAATGTCTTGCAGATATCGTTACTAGTTCATATTGTATGTATACATTTTAGAATGGGTCTGATTCAAAGGATAATCAGAAGGCTGAATCCTGACTGACAGAGGAGGAGCTGGGGATTGAGAGGGTAATTGGCTATTGAGCAATGCAAAAACTGCTGATAATCCTGAGGGACTTTATATATGAATGCTTAGATAGGTGTCGTATTCCTGTAGGTAGATGGGATCAGCTGAGAGTCAGCTGCCAGAACTAACGCTACGCTTGATTTTATTAACAGATCTAGACTAATCTTCTTTTTTTGTTCCACAGAAGAAAGTAAGTTAGTAACCGGTTTGAAATGACATGAGGGTGAGTCTATGATGACAGAATAAATTTTTTTGGGTGAACTATCCCTTTAACATTTAGGCTACAAGTGTCATCCTAGCTACTCCAGAGCTTGGTTTCTTCTCAGAAGAGCAATTTATTGCTTGTTAATTTCTCAGGAAATCTAATGTTGGTCTGTGGGATTCAGTCCTGGAAAAATTTGATGGGACCTGATATCTGACATCTTTTGTTTGCAGACTTCGTTGTCTCAGTAAGCTATAGTTTCTTATGTTGAGATCTCTTCGGTAACTCTGAGGTGACACGTGTGATATTATCATAGTGGTTTTCTTGAGAAAAAAAGTTGATTTATTTTAGTGAAATTCTCATTGCCTTCTAAATGAGAGATTCAAGAGATCTCATCTTGTAGATTTTTTTTGTTGTGGTTTGATTTTCCAAAAGATGATTCCATAGATATGTTTTATTAAGCAATGTCTCTTGTGTCACACTAGAGCACTGCAGCTTGTATCTCTTTCCAAATGAAACAGAAAGCAACATTTGCAATCACCAAAATATAACCACTACCTCTTTAGCTAGAAGAAATCTGCTCTTTCAGCTGAGCTCAAGCCTTTTTGGTTTTTGTTTAGGTCTTCTGAGCACAAAGAAAGCACATGAGAGCCCCGGAGACAACTCTTCTGTTTGCATTCAGCTGCCAAGAAATGTTGGGGAAGCCACAGAGAGGACTGGAAATTCACAGTTCTACCAGACTCTATAAAATGTAAAATTTTCCCTAAAAGTATGGTGTGAAGTCCAGACCTCAACCTCACCTGGAGGGAGCTTATCTCTCTAGAGTCCCACAGTCTGATGCCTGCATTCCTTCTGCATCAGGTCACTATATTAATCATCAAGTCATCTATCTTTCCGAACCAGTGCTGGGGAATCTACATTACAGCTGCAGCTTGCCAAGATACAAGCTCCTCAACATTTTAAGTACCATATTTACCAAAAAATAAGTTGCACACGAATATAAGTTGCACCGTGTCAACATGGCATTGTTAGTAATGGATGTAGTAGAAAGTTAGTAATGCAAAAATGTTTCATTATATGTTCTGTGTTTGTGCCGTTTTTGTGTGCACTTTAGATGCTTGATGTCATCATAGAACATTTATAATAATAATAAAAAATCTTCTGGAAAATACGGTAGTTCAACTACGGTCAAGTTACCCTTTTTAAAAAAATAAGTAGTTAGCTGCAAGCTACTAACCAAAAGTAGATAACTACACTGTAAATGTAGATATAACTGTAGAATTGAAGATGAACATTGAAGATGCTATTATTTAAGTCCATAATCAGAGTGTTTATCTCATGTTTTGCATAGCAACATGTAAATTAGGCTGACAACAAGAAATGTAGCTTCATTTTACAATAAATATAATCAAACTAGGAATTGCACTAATGTACGGAAATGTCAAAAACATAGTGACGAGCTGCAGCATTTAAGTAAATATTTCCCATAAAAGAAGGCACATAGGTTCAAATGAATAATTTAGAGAATGTGTGAATGAAACCGTTTACTAAAATGAATTGAACTTCTTAATGCTACGCATGAAACTTGTGGTCTAGTTGAATAAAGCCTACTTAATGTCTGCTATTGCGTTGGTCTGGTGGTAGCAAACCTTAATACTCACGGGGACAAGAACTACTTTCAAATACCTATGTTAATAAACCATATGTGTTATTATTTGGTTAGTTGCTGTCAACATACTAAGTTTATCTTGCTCAACAAGATTCTCATCAAACTACCGCTATACACCATAACAAATTAACAGAAGACATTTACGCTAAAAGCCATTACAACGCCCCTTGTGGCAATGCTGAGAATGCAGCACTTATTTTAGCATTATGCATTGCAGACTGACAACATTTTGGAATGTGGTGTTGCATGATATAAGTTTATAAGTATTTACGTATAGTATGTTTCAGGTCTAAAGCTGTGATGTCACTGTATTTACAACTACTTGGGTCTGTTTAATTGAAAAGCTCGACAATTGACCATTGGAAGGGGAGGATGTGAGTCACGTGGTTTCATGTTTCATGAGTCATGTTTGATTAGATTGAAAACTGATCTTTAATGAAGGCACACTCTTCTTTGGAAAGGCTAGTAAGTGTAACTGTTCGGTTGTGATGCATACTGGAAAGAAATGTAGCCTGACTGCAGTGTAACTGAAGAAAGTACATGCAGTGTTATCAGTTTCCAGACATAGTGGTGTGCTTTGTGGGTTGATGATACTTTGGCTTCTCTCTCGGCTTCTCTCTTCAATGGCTGTCTGTGAAAGGCAGCTGATTCAGATCATGGCTGTCTATTTTTCCTTCGACTCGCCTTGTGAGTGGCATATATTAATAACAAAGAGTCAAAGACAACCCCTTTGCCTGGCTCTTGACCCTTGACATTACAGAAGTGCAAACATGTCTACATCCCAACTGTGATAAGATCCATTGGACAAAATTCTCAAGTTGTATGGGTGTCCAAATTTTTAAGAGCTGGGAAGAATAGTTGAACATTTAAAAAAAAATTTTTTTTACGAAGTGCTATAATTAGGACATTAACAACTAATCAAGATAAAATGGTGGGAAAAAAAATCAACGATGGAAATAGCTGACAAATAAAGTTATTATCAATTATTCAGGTCTGGATCTTATATTTTTAATGTTTATATTTTAAAACTTTTTGATAGATATATTCTTACTAATTTGTGTAGCATTAACATATGAGTGACATTGATAATATGTGAAATATGCTTTTTAACCAAAACTAGTTACGACTACAGTTCATGTCGATTCAGACTGATATTTGCAGCATACAGATTTGTGAAGGACTGATAACCTCTTTTTTTTTGGGTTGGGGGGGGGGGGGGGGGGGGGGGGGGGTGGAGTAGTGTTTTTTTCAGAACGCTCAGCAAATGTGATTCCATATTTAAACTACTGGAAATGAAACAAGACTGAAAAATATGTTTGCTCTGGCTGTGTTGGTTGTGGTTTCACTGTGATTTCAGCTAATGATTTTTAATGGTGGTAAACTGTTGATTTACTAGTTTGTGGTGTCGAAACTGCAACAGGCGGAGGCACCACATGGAGGTGATAGCAATGGATAAATATTATGATTGTTTTGGCAAAATTAAAATCATTATAAAAATCATGTACTTTTGCTTGCACACTAGAATGTGGAATGTGTATAATGGTCTTGTGAAACTATCATTGTTTCTCCAGGTGTTTTAACTTCTACACTGCTGAACATTAATGGCCATAAAGTTCCATAAAATGATTGTTTTCTGGACATATCACTACATTTTGTTTAGACAATGTTTATGAAAGGTTTGCGCTGATGTGAGTGATTCTTCTCAGATGTTCTTCCTTGTGGCTTGTCATGGGGCTGAACATCTAGCAGGACCTTCTTGGAAGTGCTCTTTCATTGGATTAACTGCATCATTGAGAAACCAGTAAACAGTGATTAGGATGATTATGCTGATGCAGCACTTCTACATCTGGACAGGACAATAGACAGAACCATGAGATCATACTTGGATGATCACAACTCCGCTAATGTGTTTTGGATGCACCAATAAACTAAACACTTGAAATATATCCACTGGTGATAAATTTACTACTGAAAAGCTTCAACTCAAAATGCTTGCAAGCTCCAAAAAAGCCTTCAGACCTGTTTAATCGCATAGTGAGTTGACATTAAATAAGGAAGATTTATACAAAATTTCATTGGACAAAAATGAGCTGTCAAGAGAGTGAGATCCCACTGGGTTCTGACCTGATGGGACTTCCCATCAGGAAGCTCTTATGCTAGAATAGGTTTCCCAGTTTCCCTCTGCTAATAGCTACTGACTTCCACACATCAAAAAGCTCTTTGTCTTTTGGCATTGGTCTGTCCATTCATTTCTGTTTTGTTAGTTGGTTTAATTTTAGCCGTGAAACACAAAAACAACATGTCCCTGTTGAAAAAAACAGCATATGCTGGTTAGGTATGTCTTGACGCTGGGATGCTGATTTAAGCTGGTCCTTTGCTGGTTTATGCTGGTCCTTTGCTGGTTTATGCTGGTCCTTTGCTGGTTTATGCTGGTCCTTTGCTGGTCCTTTGCTGGTTTATGCTGGTCCTTTGCTGGTCCTTTGCTGGTTTATGCTGGTCCTTTGCTGGTTTATGCTGGTCCTTTGCTGGTTTATGCTGGTTCTTTGCTGGTTTATGCTGGTCCTTTTGCTGGTTTATGCTGGTCATGTGCTGGTAAAGGACCAGCATAAACCAGTAAAAGGACCAGCATAAACCAGCAAAGGACCAGCATAAACCAGCATCCCAACGTCAAAACATACCTAACCAGCATATGCTGTTTTTTTCAACTGGGGTAGTGGTGACTATTGCTGAATATTTGTGATGGATGGTTTACTTCTCTGTTTAATCTGTAATTCTTCAACTAAAGCAGTTGACAGGACATGGATCTCGGAAATAAGTAACTAATTGTTCAAACATTTCCCTCAGCCCTGTTAAAACAATCTCTCAAAGTAGTTTACTTCTCTAAGTAGGTCTAAGTGGATGTACAGAAATTTTTTTTGTATTTTTTTTTTTAATGAAATGAGGCCGTTCTCATATTAAACAGCCAAACATGAAAAAAGTTTAGGGAATTAACTTGCAAGATTTAAAACAGACTTTTATTCAGGGCAATATAAGTGCTTCATTGACCACACCTCTTAGAAGTAGACTAGCGAAATAGCATAAACATCGCCTCTATTCAAATTGACATGAGCACAATTTGCCAAGATTATGTAACAGAAGAACCAATTTAGCAGTTTGGGTCACTTAAGTTTGGTCGACTGAAGAGATAATCTTTTTTTTAGTCTATGGAAAAGTTCTCTCAGTGATAGCATTGAAAATCACAGCATTGATAGTTTATCACTTTGTGCTCACTTTTCACACTTCGCAGTAAAATTATTTGAACTTACTTAATTTCATAGCTATAATAAGATAAGTATATAGTATTTATTTAGTAGACTTTTAGTAAGTGAATAGTCATGTTTGTCATAAGAAAAAAATAACCCATTAAAGGGGTCATAGAGCATTTAAAGATCATTATTTTGTGTATTTGGTGTAACATAATATGTTGACATGCTTGAATGTTCACAAAACCATTATTTTTCAAATCCTGTTGACATTATTGTAGGTCCTCTATGCCCCGCCTCTCTCAAACACATCGTTTTCAACAAAGCCTCCTCCTTTGACAAGCGCAGTCTGCTCTTGATTGGCCAGTTGACCCAGTGCATTTTGATTGGCCGAACTCCGCAAGCACTCGTTGGAAATGTAACTCCCCTTACCATAATTGCTTCAGCTTTCAAAGTAAATATCAACAAAAAAGGGCAACAGAGTCGCGTGACAGGCACAGTGATGATGCAGTACACAAGCCGCGGTTAAGACAGCTGACGAGCTATGATTTCTGACAGGCAGTTCACTCTCCTGTGATGTGACCCTGTTCCCCTCACACACACACCACACACACACCACACACCCCGACGCGTTCCTCGTGCGGTGCGCAAATCTCTGCATTTGAACAGTCAATAGCAAAATACTTAAACTAATAACAAAACATACTTACAGTCTCTGATTCAGAAGCGCCAGATTGTCATAGCAAAGTCGGAATTGACCTTTTTTTTTTAGAAATAGCCTTTGTGCACAGCCAGCCTTGTACTCTTCTAGGTTAAAAAAACTGTCGTCCATAAAATGCGTTGCACAAATTCAAACATCTGGGTTGTGCTGTTCTGTTGTAAATAAATCTGTAAATAAACCAATGATTTTCCTATTTGCATGACTGCCGAGCCAAATAGAGTGCTTTTTTGCTTTCTGCCACTGAACCACAGCGGCTCCCTGACATGGTCTTCACGCATCAACACTACTGCTGTTCCTGAAACCACGCTTCTTTCTTTGCGTGCACATTTGGGCGGCATTATGCTAATATTTCCACATAGTGACGTAGACGTGGGGGCATGTTAGAACGAGGCGTTTTAGGTAGGCGTGGTTGACTCTTAACTTTTATAAAGAATATCTCTTTGGATTTGAGACTTTAGTCTTTGCAACTTTACAGACCTTCTTGATGCACTAAGAGCTTGTAACACTCCAAAGAGAAAGGAAAAATTGAAATCGCATCATAGGACCCCTTTAAGGACCCCTGTTTCGCATTTTTTTGCAATAATGACTGGCTGACACAATACATTATCACTTGCTTACTGAATGTCTTGAAGGTGTTGATTAGTGTTTGATCTCTACAAAATTACACTCGCTGCTCAAATGATAAAAATACATCTTGTGCGTCACTTTTTCCATAAAAAGAAAAATTAAGTACTAATACTAATAACTGTCGTGCATCAGACAAGTTGTAGTAAATTGTCAAGAAAGCGAGCTACAAAATTGACTCCATAAATGTGCTTGTTGCACCTATAAGTGGACTTCATTGCATTACTGAGATTGGATCTATTTTTAGAGTTGTTCTTCATTCAAGGTCATTTATCTCGCTATAGGCTCTCAATGGGGAGTCGATAACCATCTGCACCAGTTAAAGCTTTATTATTGTCTTTCCTCACTTAAAATGTCAAGTGTCTGTGACATTTCTGGAAATTATCCGATTGAGGGAGAACGTCTCGGTTACGTATGTAACCCTCGTTCCCTGAAGGAGGGAACGGAGACGTCACGTCGGAGGACCGACGAAATTGGGATCTCGCTTAGAGGGACCAATCTACTTCGAATGTAAACTAAACGAGCCAATGCAAATTGTGATGTGATTATTGCATCCAGCTGCTGCTGATCACCGCGTGAGTATAAGTAGGCAGCAGATGCAGCGCATATTCAGGTTTTCGCTGAGGAGCTGAGCCGGTGACCCGGCCGATCAGCGGTGGTACAGCTGCCGTGGCGATGGGACGTGACGTCTCCTTCAGGTAACGAGGGTTACATACGTAACCAGACGTTCCCTTTCAGTCGTTCACTCTCGACGTCACGTCGGAGGACCGACGAGATTGGGATCCTACCAAAGGGCCACAGATACTACCCCTTCCAGTGTCCTGTGGAAGCCAACTACACCCCTACTTTTTGGCGTAGGCCAGGGCTTACACAAGAGGACCAGCTACTGCTGCAATGGCACTACCCAATGAGTAAGAATGGATAACACTGGGAAAACATATCCGTTTTACTTGGAACAGGGGCGTTACGGAAGCGCGAACCTTCCCGAAGGAGGTTTCGGAGCAAAACACATATGGACATCCCTTAGGTGCAAATGGAAGAATGGAGGTGATTGAACCCACTTGGAATGACAGAAGTCTGCCGGGGAAACACAGGCTCGAGGCTATACCATGGACTTTACACATATGAATGCCCTAGGTTCTTACATATGTAACCATCCTTCGACCTTTTCTCGCGGATTCAGCGGTGAAGTCCGGCGCCGTGTACCCATCCGCCACGTCTTGTCTGCCGAGGGGACGGATGAACTCAACAGGGTCTACTATATGGACTCTCTGGAGGGGTTTTTGCAAGCCGACCCGAAGCCTGGGCCTCTCAGTGCTTCTACCCATTTTGAGGTGAGAACACAGGAGGATACTGGCTCCGCACGAAGGCTATATAATCTAGTGAACGTGTTGGGGGTCGCCCAGCCCGCTGCCCTACAAATATCTGTCAGCGAGGCGCCACAAGCCAACGCCCAGGATGATGCAACACTTCTAGTTTTGGTTTGAGGGAGCCGTGCACTGAGCTGCATGTCAGGGCACACCCTGTTCCTGATAAGCCAGGGTGATGGCATCCCCACTATCCAGTGGGCCATCCTCTGCTTTGAGACGGCATTCCCCTTCTGCCTCCTCCGTGACAGACAAAGAGCTGGTCTGTGGTCCTGAAGCTTTGTGTCCGGTCTATGTAGCATCTCAAGGCTTGGACGGGACAAAGAAAAGCTATGGCTGGGTCTGCCTCCTCCGAGGGCAACGCTTGGAGGTTCACCACCTGATCCCGGAAAGGAGTAGCGGGAACCTTGGGCACATAACCGGGCCAGGGCCTCAGGGTTACCTGGAATCAGCCGGCCCAAACTCTAGGCACAAATCGTTGACCGAAAATGCGTGCATGCTCCCCTACCCTCTTGATAGAGTCCAATGCCAGCAGGAGCAAAGTCTTCGTTGAGAGGAACTTCAGCTCCACTGCCTTTAAAGGCTCAAACGGGGCCTGCTGTATTGCCGTGAGCACCAGACTCAGGTCCCAATTGGGTATAGAGGGGGGCCGTGGAGGATATAACCTTCTCGCCCCCCTAAGGAACCTAATGACCAGATCATGCTTCCCTACCGAATTCCCTTCCACGGGGTCACGGTTAGCAGCAATCGCAGCGACATAAACTTTAAGTGTGGAGGGAGACAGCCTTCGCTCCACCCCTTGCTGCAAAAAGGACAGCACAACACCGATCGGGCATCTCCGGGGGTCTTCAGGGCGAGAAGAACACCACTCAACGAACAAGTTCCACTTCAAAGCGTAGGCGTGTCCGTAGACGGTGCTCTCGCTGAAGTGATGGTGTCATCTACCTCTTGGGGTAGGTCACCTAGAACATCCGCGTCCTGTCCAGGGACCACACATGGAGTTTCCACAGGTCCGGACGTGGGTGTCAGAGGGTGCCCCGTCTCTGAGAAAGAAGGTCCTTCCTCAGAGTGATTGGCCAGGGAGGGGCTGTCGCGAGGAGTGTTAGTTCCGGGAACCAGGTCCGGGTCGGCCAATAGGGTGCCACCAGCAGGACCTGCTCCTCGTCTTCCCTGACCTTGCACAGTGTTTGTGCGAGAAGGCTCACTGGGGGAAACTCATACTTGCGAAGGCCCCGCGGCCAGATGTGTGCCAGAGTGTCCGTGCCGAGTGTTCCGTCGGTCATGGCGAAGAACAACTGGCAGTGAGAGGATTCTGGAGAGGCAAACAGGTCCACCTAAGCGGCTCCGAAACGTCCCCAAACCAGCTGGACCGTCTGGTGATGGAGTCGCCATTCTCCCGGGCGCACATCTCGGACAGTCGTCGCTGCCCGGTTTGAGCAGCCCAGGAATGTGAAACGCACGAAGCGACCTCATATGCTTCTGACTCCAGAGGAGGAGGTGGCGGGCGAGTTGCGATAAGCGACGGGAGCACAGACCACCTTGTCGGTTGATGTACGCAACGGTCGCTGTGTTGTCTGTTCGGACCAGTACGTGCTTGCCTCGTAAGTGCCTTTTGAGACGGCTCAGGGCAAGGTGCAGTGCCAGCAACTCGAGGCAGTTGATGTGACAGTGCAGTTGGGGCCCCGTCAAAACCCCTGATTGCAAGCCCGTTGTACGTGGCCCCCCTGCCGGTGGTTGAGGCATCCGTGCAAACCACAGCATGCCTGGAGACCTGCTCCAGGGGCACTCCTGCCCGGAGGAACGCAAAGGTCTGACCACGGGGTGAAGGTTTGGCGGCAGGCCGGTGTCACTTGGACCCGGAAGGTACCGCGTTGCCACGCCCACCTCGGGACTGCTGCAGCGGTCTCATATGGAGCAGCCCCAGCGGCGTGATTGCCGCCGTAGCTGCCATATGCCCCATTAGCCTCTGAAACTGTTTCAGTGGTACCGCCATCCTGCTCTTGAATGTATTTAGGCAGTTTAACACCGACTGAGCACGTTCCTGCGTTAGGCGTGCTGTCTGTTCGACCGAGTCCAACTCCAAAAGAGATCCTCTGGGTCGGGGAGAGTTTGCTCTTTTCCCAGTTGACCTGAAGGCCCAACAGGCTGAGGTGTGAAAGCACCAAGTCCCTGTGCTCGCACAACTGATCCTGAGACTGGGCGAGTATGAGCCAATCGTCGAGGTAGTTGAGGATGCGAATGCCCTGCTCTCTCGTGGGAACAAGGGCTGCCTCCGTAACTTTCGTAAAGACACGGGGCGACAGGGACAGCCCGAAGGGCAGGACCTTGTACTGGTATGCCCGCCCCTTGAATGCAAACCGCAGGAATGGCCTGTGGCGCGAAAGGATCGAAACATGAAGTACTCGTCCTTCAGGTCGATCGCTGCGAACCAGTCTTGGGACGGATACACCTGAAAATGCATTTCTTCGTGAGCATCTTGAACGGGAGCCGGTGAAGGGCCCGGTTCACGACGCGCAGGTCCAAGATAGGTCTCAACCCACCGCCTTTCTTGGGTACAATAAAGTAAGGGCTGTAAAACCCCGACCTCATATCGGCTGGAGGGACCGGCTCTACCGCGTCCTTCGCCAGTAGGACTGCGATCTCTGCACGCAAGACAGGGGCATCTGCTGCTTTCATTGACGTAAAGTGGACGCCCCTGAACTTGGGAGGGCGCCGGGCGAACTGAATCGCATAGCCGAGGCTGATGGTTGGCAGAAGCCAGTGAGACGGGCTGGGTAGCGCTAGCCAGGCTTCCAGACGCCGCGCAAGTGGCATCAACGGAACTACAGGCTTACCCGCAGCGGGGCAGCGTGAAAGAACCCAGGGACCCGGCCCGGGCGTCTCTTTGCCGGTTTGAGGCGGGGTCTGGGTGTGTGTAACACTGTCCTGCGTTTGAGCAGAGGGTGCGTGGGTAGTCCGTTGGTTCGTCCTCCCGATCCGCCCACTGCTGCTCACTGGCGAGAGAGGAGGGTGAGTGTGATACGTACTAGATCGTCCACAACCCCCCGTCCCCTCTGGGGACCAAGAAATAGAGGAATTGCTCTTTGTCAAAAATTTGTGTACCACCGACCCGGTCATTGTGTCAAAAGATTCTCCCGCCCGGCCCTCCTCTCGGGGAGGAGTGGGTGTGCTTACCATCTCCCTGAAGAGCAGTCCCCTCCACCTCTGGTTCGCACCGTCGCCGGCCCTCTTGCTCTCTCGCTTGACCACCAGTTTGGCGGGGGCCTGGAACGTCGGGCGGCTGTGCCCTGCGACCGGCTCCACGGCTCAGCTTTGCTGGAGGCCGCAGGAGCTCTTGCTCTTGTTTGGCGGTGGCAGGGGGGGGCCGCCCTCGGCGACGGCAGAAGCTGCACTCCGGGGCAGGATGTACCTGATGGCCTTAGTCTGCTCTGGTCAGCGGAGAACCGTTGGGCACGTTCTCCACCGTGTCGCCGAAAAGGCTGGCCTGGGACACGGGGGTGTTCAAGAGTCGTGTCTTGTCCGTCTCGCGCATGTTAGCCAGTCACAGCCAGATTTGGCGCTCCTGGACCACCATAGTGGATATGGCACGACCCAGAGACCGCGCCGTACCCTTCGTCGCTCGTGGCGCGAGGTCCGCTGCGGTGCGGAGTTCTCTCTGAACTTCTGGGTCGTGACCACCCTCGTGCAGGTCCCTCAGTGCCTTTGCCTGGTGCACTTGCAATCACGCCGTAGCGCGTAAGGCGGAGGCAGCTTCTCCATCGGTCGTTATGGCATCGCCGGCCAGCCGAGTACCTACAGACCCGGGAGAGGAGGCACGGTTTTCCCTGCCGGTTGGAGGCGGTATTAGTACACAACTGCATCGCAACCGACCGCTCAACCGGGGGGACCCTTGTAACCCCCTAACTGCACCACCATCGAGGGTGGTGAGGAAGGAGGAACCAGCAGATCAGTTTCCGTTAGTAAAAAGGTGCTGTCCATGACCTGATGAGCTCCTCATGCACCTCCGGGAAGAAAGGCACCAAGGCGGGGCGCGGACCCGCGGACCACCCCGGGAACCAATCGTGCAACCTTGAGGGTTCGGGACACGGTGAAAGTCTTCACTTGAGCACTACCCCTACGGCAGCCCGGGAAAGCGTTGCCATTATTTCTGGATCCGATTCAGGCGTTGCTACAGTCCCGGAGGAGAGCAGCGTAGCCCAATCTTCCTCTCCAGAAAGCTCGGGCTCACCCTCCGATGCCCGCTGCAAATCGACAGGATCCGATGTTCCTCGGGGGGAGCCTCGGAAGAAACAGGTGGTACCCCCCGGAGGGTCGAGCCTGCTCTTTTTGAGAGCTCCGCTGTTTTCGAAGTGCCGGCGGGCTTGGGCAACCCCGGAGGGGAATTCCTCACCGTGAACGTAAGACCAGTCCGCCCACCACCAGAAAAAAGACGCCCCCGGCTGCCACCAGAGGGAACCCCAGATTTAGGCAGTGGCACGGGCACTCCGCCCCCTTGCAGGTACCGGATTCCCGTCCGCAACTCCTGATGGTCATAAAATACCCCCCCCGCCATTGGAGCATGAGCCATCCACGAAAGCCACCTCAGCGTGCTACATGCCCAGGCACGTGAGGCAGCTATCGTGACCATCACCCAGCGCCAGGTAACGACCGCAGCCAGAACGCCCGGGTGATACGTTGTCTATAGGAAGACCCACATCGTCTTTATAAAGATGTAAAGTCAAGTTTGCCAAGCAACGTTGTCTTTAGAAAGACGTACCCGAAATTGCTCTTTTAGGGGAAAGCTCTTTTAGCGTGCTGAGGCGCACAGGGGATATGATCATCTGCAACACAAACAGGGGTTAGTGCAGCCTGATGTGTGCAACCCATTCGACACGGGAAAACCACCGCCGCTGAAGCACCGTCTGTGTTCCGCACAAACACTAAGAGCTCTCCAAGAACCATAAACGGCTGACTCGTATTCAGTCTCCTCCTCCGTAGAGTAGTCAGATGCTGAACATGTGATCGTCGCTTCCGAACGAAAGCTGCTATGCGCTGCACCGGCTGCCTACTTATTTTCACGCTGTGATCAGCAGCAGCTGGATGCAATAATCGCATGCCAATGTGCATTGGCTCGTTTAGTTTACACTCGAAGTAGATTGGTCCCTCTAAGCGAGATCCCAATTTCGTCGGTCCTCCGACGTGACGTCGAGAGTGACCGACTGAAAGGGAACTTTTGTGGTCTATGTGGACTGAATTTGAGATATGAAATGCATACTGAGTTCATTAACTTTCATTAGAGCCCTCATGATTTCTTCCTCTTTCAGAAATACACTCAGTTCTCAGTGAACACTGATGAAGATATGAAAAATGATTTTGAGTGTATTCATTTTGTTAGATTTTTTTCATGGACATTTTTTTAGTTTTCTGCCCTGAATTCTTATTTTAAGCCGAGAGCCGCAACAGTTGAAATCTGTGCTGAAAAATGTGCTCTAATCCTTTTTGAAAATGTATTTTTATGTCTCTGACAGGGACCAGGCTCATGTTAGTGGATGAGGCTCAGGGATTTATGGGAAATGATTTGCTTAGCGTGGGTGTCAGCTAAAAGCTCAGAAGTATCTGAGACAGGGGAGGAGAGGTGGGCTTTGAATCCGAATGCCATCGTGAGGAGCCTTTTATCTTGAAGACGTTTCCTAGGGTGGAGCTCGTTCATAGAGCAAATGAGAGACAAATATGGTAAAAGCCTTACTCGCCCTGTCATTATAAACATAGACTGATATTTTTAAAAAATTTTAGTTTTCGCATGTTTAGAGTTTTGAAAATAACTGCCAAACTCTTTAAATAGTAATATTTTAAATACTAATGGAGGTGGCCATTCTATAATGTAATAAAGTTTTGAAATGTCACTGGATTTTTTTCTTAATTGTGTTATGTATTTTGATTTTTAGTTTAGTTGAGGCCGGCGTTGCAGTGAGCTGATAAAGGGGGATTTAAGGAAGAGATCACAAACTCCTAAATGTGCTCTGAACAACACAAACTAGCAGTTTTAGCTATTTAATGTGCCCCATTATGCCATTTTTAAGGTTCCTAATATTGTTTTGGGAGTCTCCTACAACAAGTTTACATGCATGCAAGGTAAAAAAACACTTTCATTTTCGTATAATCTCTTACTAGATGCATTGAAGGGGTCATATGATGCTGCTAAAAAGAACATTATTTTATGTATTTGGTGTAATGAAATGTTTATGCGGTTTAAGGTTCAAAAAACACATTATTTTCCACATACTGTACATTATTGTTTCTCCTCTATGCCCCGCGTAGATTTTTACAAAGCTCATCGGTCTGAAAAAGCGAGGTGTGCTCTAATTGGCCAGCTATCTAGTGCGTTGTGATTGGCCGAATTCCTCAAGCGTGTGATGGAAATGTTGCCTGCGGCAACCACATGTGACGACCCCGGGCTGGACGCTCCGCGATCGACAGTGCGAAGTTGATGTATTTCCTCAGTGACCAGCATGGATCAGCTCTAGACTCCAGGCATGACGAAGCGATATCGTCTCTTTTGGAAGGCCAAACAGTAGTTTCCTTTCACCACGAAGCACACAGCGCCTTCACGACAATACCGACATGGCAGTGGCGGCAACAATAACTACAGCGAGAATAAAAGTTACTCCTTTCTTTGTGTGAACATTTGGGCGGCGTTATACAAATTTTCCCAGATCTTGATGTAGGTATGTGGGGCGTGTTAGAACGAGCCGTTTTAGGTAGGCGTGTTTAACTCTTAACTTTTATAAAGAATACTCTTTGGATTTGAAGACTTTATTCTTTGCAACTTTAACAGATCTTCTTTATGCACCAAGAGCTTGTAACACTTCAAGAGAAAGGAAAAATGAAATCGCATCATATGACCCCTTAAATGCCTAATTTTCCAACGATTCTCAAATGATTCATTCGAAGCAGTTCTAAGATTCATTCTCTATCAAATCCTCCTTTCCCTGAGCCTACCCTCCTCTGAGTGGTCAGATGGCCCAGTCTGCTGTGATTGGTCTACCGCGTACAGCGTGTGTTTGAAACGATTTGCCCATTGCCATAATTCCGTATTTTGAACGCTCGCTATATAGACAATATAACACTAGTTTACCATGATTTCAGGTTGTTAGTTCAGTGGAGCCATTTCCCAATAAGCAGGGTACTGAGCCGTCTTTCAAGAGCAAGTGTTTTGTGAATCCCGCAAGGAATCAGCCATCAGTAAAATCCAAACAATAAAAAGGATTGGGGTTGTACTGCTGTGGTACAGTGGGGAAAAAATGAATTTTAACCACTGATTCTTTGCAGCCTCATCATTTGGAAGTGAAAATAAAATTAATTTACTTTCACAGCGTCTTCTCGCCATTATGTTTACCACATACTCACCGCACAATGTTTTTAGGGCGGGGTCATATTGTTCACAGCCGGCCAATGTAGAATATAGTAGGGGGACAGTAGGAAATTTAGTTACCCTGTGCGTCAGCGGAAGGGTCTTTGAATTATTGATGACTCGTTTCGGTTGTTCAGAGTCGATTCTTTCTTTTGGGAGACAATAACTTTATGTATTGTGCACTTTCGGCTTTACAACTTTGCAGATCGTTTACATTCATATACAGCTACATTACACATTGCATGAAAGGCAATATTTGAAATAGCATAATAGGGACAAGCTCACCACAGAGGCTAGTGCTTTATGGCCTTTTTAGCTTGATAGTTTTTTTTTTTCAGTTAGTTATGTGATAGTTGTCGTAGACAAATAGGCATAGCTACAACATTTCAGAAATTTTATAGGATTTCGAAGTGGAGTTCCCAAATAGTTTATTTGTCTGCACACACTAACTGTAAATTTTCATATCAACCATGAAAGTTGTTAAAATGCATAGTGATGTACAAAAAAACCCCAAACTGAAAATGAAGTTTTAGTAATTAAATTTGGATAATTGTATATTCAGGGTGTTGTGTTCACAGGTGACAACCAGTTGTAGTAAAAATTTTCTGCAACAAGCCGTCTTGCTGCTCTAGAATAATTTTTTCAGACGAAAATGAATTTCTTTCTTTTCCTTTTTATTTTTTTGACATTTTCGGCCAAATATTTTTAGCTGCTGAGCCAGAATTTTGGTGCATCACTAGATATATGCACTGTAGTCTCACAGCCAAAATGGCTTTGTATTTTTTTTTAATCAAAGCTAACGTGAACGCAGTTCTATAATAATTGTTTTAATACAGATTTTCTGAGCATGCCCTCATCTTCTGTTGGTTGGATGAATAGTTCCTGTCCCAAACTCAAGCCATTGGTTGAGCCAAAGTTGCTTTATTGGACCAGTCAGGATGCAATGTGATGATAGTATCACAGTATTTAAATTTTTTGTGCAAACCTGCCAACCAAACCAACACATCAAAATAAGTGTACTGTAAAGCTTGACAAAAGATTGTTAAAGCAATTTAAAATGTACTTTAAAAGAAAGTTACAAAGTGCACTTTTAAAAGTGTTCTTACACTTTTTTTAAGATCTGAAGTACACTGCAAGTGCATATTCAGTACAGTTATGCACATGTTTTTTTCATAAATATTTCACACAAAAAAAAACATTAACAGTATTCAAAGACATATGGCTCCAGTCTCTATCTCTTGATGATTCAACTCATTAAATCAAGGTCTTGGACTCACTCACCATGTTGAGAGGGCACAATTTGTCTAAAGGGCAGATTTTGGCAGGCAGGCTGTGTATTCAAACAAATAGGCGACCAGACAGGCTCCCAGCCTGGAGGGACAAGATAGCGACCATAACATTGGAACCAGTACATGAGTATATTTAGACCAATGGCAGTCGTTTGGTCAGTTTTGGACACTACCTGTTGGCTCCGATAGGATCTGTACCTGCTATTGAAAGGAGTCCAAGTCGCTGAGCACTGTAATCTGTATCAGTCTCAGAGAATTAGGGACACAGATTTACACAAGTCCCCACATATGCAGGAATGACACAGTTAAAAAAAAAAAAACACGCAAAATGCATGTGAGTAATTTTACCATTTAGGTCAGGTTCTTTGGAGCTTCCTGGGGAATTAGCCTAGTCCTTATTAAAACATTTAGGCAGAGATGCTAGTGAGAACCCTTTTTATGTCATCACATCCAAATTATAATGAAATGGGTTCAGATCAGGCCATGCTTTTTTTTTTTTTTAATTCAGGGATCGTTTAACCACATGGCTGTACCTTAAGTGATTTGTACTACTGGCTTTGGTCTTCTTGATGTTAAATTTAAGAGGAATAGGAGATATTCTGTGACAGGGGATTAGGGAATTGGGGACAGTTTTATTTCCCCACACCCATAGTGCAGCAGGACAAATGTTGAATCGCATTCAGAAAGCCTCCGCTGACGCTATTGATCCAGAAAGCTGCAACCTAATTGAGCCGATCAGAATTTAAATATCACAGAAACATGAATATGCATAAATGAGTATTCGAATGCTCAAAGTTCTTTAGGCACTAAAAGTTAAATAAAATTATAAATCAATGCTTCATTTGAATGTGGGATTTTCCTACTTTTATCACTGATGTTCAACCATATATTGTACTCAGTTGTCCAGTGCTTCGTAAATAATGTATAAAGAATCAAAATGGGAATGCTAAAAATTTGGATTTTAAGATGTACAATCATTACCAGAGAAGATTTACTGTGTTTTACATTGCTGTGTCTTCAAATGCTTTCTTATTTTTTATTTATACCTCCCATGTTTTACAAATAGGAATTTTAAGTTTAAGTTTAATGAAAAATAATATAACTATTTAATACTTTCTGAATTTTTATTTCCTCCAATCAACTAATAATTTTTTTCCATCAAAATTATTTAAAAAAAAAATTATTCTCAAAATGGCATAACCTGTTCAATCTATGAATATTTATTATAATAAAATATTAATTTCAGTTTAGGGGTGTTTGTTGGCCTTGTATAAAATTGGTTGTACCTATTTAGTCTCATTTTCATTTGTTTTCAGTTACTGATTTTGAGTTTTTATAAATTTTTTTAAATTGGTCTCACATAGACCAATTATAATGTTGTTTAAGATGAGACTGTGTGAGAACTAGCAGTGGGGAAGATGGATGTATTTGCACATGAATGTATAGATTTGCAAATAAATACTCTAGCAGAAACTCATTGACAGTTGCTCTGACACATCCAAGTTACCCCATAAGTAATATCCATAAGTTACCCCATAGAGTCAAAATCAGAAGTTTATTTTTAGATGGTCACAATATAGCACTCAAAATACTTCACAGAATGAACATGTGTAAGTAATGTAAGATTTAATCAACTGAAGCATGAACAGCATTTATAAAAAAATATATATTTTGTTATATTAGCAAATGCAAAGATATTTATATTGATCAATTTAATGCATCCATGCTGAATGAAAGTATTAATTACAATAAAAAAACTGACCCAAACATTTGAATGATGGTGTAAACCAGTAAAATCCCATATGGATGCTAACAATATTGTTTTAGTGTCATTATCATAGTACTGTAATGAGTCCACTGAAGGCGAGCATTGTGAGAAAAAGAATAGTGCAGTTATATGTCACTACGGTTCTGTAAATGATCCACGTGCAAAGGCAGTCAATTAGAATCAGTCTCTTTATTGAAGACACAAAACAAGGCAGTCTGTCGTGTGATGACACAGAACTGGATTAAACACAAATCAACCGAGGATGGTCTGGTTCTGAGGACTCCCGTCTTGGAGAGAGCTCGTGGGGGCTGGGCTCACTGGAAGCAGCCACCAGACAAAGAGAACACTAAGACGAGCACAGCACACTAAGCAAGACAAGACATGGTAAGAACTCTGATAGTATTGACATGAAGGGCCAAACAATACCGTATGCATGACACACAATAATCCGACAGAGAACAGTGAGCCCAACCACTAGAAATAGAGTGACTAATAGATCAGAGTGGAAACAGGTGTCCTCGCAAAGCAGAGGGGAGGGTTCGGGGACAGGACAGAGAGTGAGGGCCCACCGCTTATTGTGATGACAAACATGTGGAGCTGGGAGAGCTAAATGATTCATGTGGGTGCGTGCCTGAGTTGTGGTGCATGATAGAATCATGTCATGTGTGTGAAATCCCGTGTGTGTGAGAGAGAAACAGAGACGCAAACCCAGCTCATGGCCATTAATTCACAACCCAAAAGTGAGCAGATAAACAATAAACACAGACATGGCTTGGCTTGGCTTGACTAGCAAACAATAACATGACATTGACTTAACTCACCACATTAGTTACAGGCAAACAAAGCTAGCAATGACATATCCCTGAGACTCTATATAATATATACTACTATATATATATATATCAACTAAGGGGTTCACATGATACAGTCCCATCAATGATCAGGAAGCCAGGGCAAAGCTGAAGACCACCAGGGCGGAACGGGCAGAGCTGAAGCACCCCAGCGAGAGCAGGTGGGACCGAGGTTGCCTACGGTGGAGCAGATGACCACCAGGGTTGAGCCTGTGAGTCCGGCGACCAAGTGGAGCAGGTGACACGGTGAGTCTGCAGAGTCAAACCACCACAGGTCAGGAGGCCATGGCAGAGAAGAGACATGGAGAGACAACCTGGCCATGACAAAACAGGCAGAGTAACCTTGAACGGTCTCAGAGGCAGTAACATGACAGGCAGAGAGTTCATGATGCCTCCTGGCTGTTACAGGACAGGTACGTGGTTCAGGAACAACCTCCTTAGCCGTGGCAGGACAGGCAGAGTGTTTCAATACAGCCTTGCCTTGGCAATGGCAGGATAGGCAGAGAGTTCAGGGACAGCCTCTTTGGCCGGACAGGACCCCCATCGATTCAGGGATGGCCTCCTTGGCCGTGACCACTGTGGTCCAAACAGGTTGATGCCAACACAGGACTGAGCTCTGGGCCTTGAGTGGGCTCTGGAGGGGATTCATGGACTGGAGCAAATTCGTGGACTGGAGCGGACTCATGGACTGGAGAGCAGTGTGCAGCCCATACACACAAGATGGCAACCACCATCATAGGCAGTACAGCTGACGGAGGGAGGACCTCTGGGCTGGACAGCAATGAGGCCACAGGGTCTGAGAGCGTTGAAGCCACTGGGATGCCGCTCGCACTGACATCATTGGTGGATCCATAACACTGGCCATTAGTCTTATCTGTCTTGGCCCAAGCCCTGCATCCACAGGAGCTTGTGTCCTATAGTTATATTTACATTTATTCATTTAGCAAATGCTTTTATCCAAAGTGTCTTACAATTGAGAAATACAATAAGCGATTCATCACAGGAAGTGCTCGTAATACAAAGTTTCAGACATTGTTCAGATTAGTACAAGTACTAGGCGTGGGGATTAAGGAAAGAGAAAGCAAAGATTTGTTTCTATTATTGCATTGCAAATATTGACGGAAAGAATTATTTTTCAACTGACGCTTGAAAATTGTCAGGGATTCAGCATTGTGGTTTGGGGTGGGAAGATCATTCCAACAGCTAGGAATGGTGAATGAACATGTTCTGAGGTTTTGTGCCTCTCTGTGATGGTACCAGGGCCGGAGTGGGGGTCATTTTCAGCCCTGGAGTTTCATGCCTAGAGCGCCCACTTTAGTTCATGACTCATGACTGCTATAGCTATTACAATATGTATTAAACTTCAGTATATAAGTCTGCAATAGCGCACTGTTCTCTACAGACTTTTTTTTCATTATTTTACTGGCCTTTTCAGCGCTGCCTTAGTGCTTTCTATTATACATTTTTTAATCTATTATTTTTTTGCTCGCATATCTCCAACTAAATATTTGTAGGACTACATAATGTCTGGCTGCAGTTTAAAAAGTTCTCAGAAATAATCACATTGGTTTTGCTTAACCTATATTCTAAAAATAATTTTAATGTCATACAAAAAAAAAAGTAATTGGCCTGAGTAAATTGTACCATTATAAAATCGTGACTGCACAAGTAGTGTAGTCATTTAGGAGGTGAAAATACTGTGAAATTACATGCATACAAATGGCAAGAAATTTTAAAGCATAACAACTGAACGTCTATGAAACGTCTATGCCCTTGAATTTTTTGAACTAAAATGGCTATTATTGCAACCATAGCCTATGAATGAAAGAAAATATTTTTCAATTAAAATATTTTTCAATTAAAGAAAACTTGTGGGCTGAGTGTGGGCTGCTTCTCGTGCTTGGATTTCTACTTCAATAAACTGAGGTCCAAGTTTAAGAATGCGCTAGAAGTAAAAAAAATGTAAATGTATTTTCCTCTCTATTTAACAGCCTTAACTTACAATAGTGAAAGACGTCTCCCCTCAGGTAGTTTAAATGTTTTCCTGCCTTGCTAAATTTTGGGCTCATGATCAATAAATTGCATTCGCCCAAACTGATTTGCCAAAATCAAATCGTGGACGTAAGCACGAGTCCTGCTCGTTGTGAAACAGGAGCAGCCGGCAGATGATTCTGCTTGGTCTTAAAGCCTTCAACAACCGGCTACATTCACAAATAAAACAATATTTTGCGGAAAAATAATGATTAATTATCAATTGAGAATTTGTTATTCATATAGTCTGGTGGTCATATGGCGTATGCCTGTGAATACGGTACAAACAGTGTTATAGCTTTCATACGGGATGCTTCTTTGATGCCTTAATCTGCATCCCGATTTCACCCTAAAAAACTCATAGCCTGGCATGACCTATCGGCCCTCACGGCCACAGCCGACCCGGCCCACCGGGAATTTTCCCAGTCTCCCGATTAGCCATCCGGCCTTGTTGTAACCACTATCAATCGCTCACTTGTAAATCTCAGGCTTCTGGAGGGGATGTAGATTCGTAAGAGTGAGTGGAAGTAGGAGGGTGCTGAGCCTGTGGCTGTTCTATAAGCAAGCATCAATGTCTTGAACTAGATGTGAACCGCAACCGATAGCCAGTGCAGGGAGATAAAGGGAGGTGTGATGTGGGCCCTTTTGGGCTTGTTGAAGATCAGTCATGCTGGAGTGGTGGCCATGTTGGGTCGAGGTTCTGGTGTGGCGGGCATGACGTGACGAGGCTCTGGCATTGCTGCCATGATGTGACATGGCTCTGGCGTGGTGACCTTCTTGGCTGAAGACTGTGGCTTGGCAGGCATGATGATGTGAGCAGGTTTTGGTTTGGCAGGCATTACGTGAGCAGGCTCTGGCTTGACAGGCATGACGTGAGCAGATTTTGGCTTGGCAGACATGATGTGAGGAGGCTTTGGTTTGGCAGGCATGACGTGAACAGGCTCTGGTGTGGCGGTCGTGGCATGAATAAATTCTGACATGACGGTCGGGACGTGGAAATGCTCTGGTGTGTTGGGAACTGGAGGATTCTTCAGCAATCCCCACAGTAAAAGAATAACCACTTAATAACAAGGCATAGTCAATGTATTTAGCCAAGGGGAAATGGATTTTTCCACTTGGCAATTGAGAATGGATGGGCTCGTTCAAACCAAACCGAAAAATGTCTTTAAGTTCACAAAAATCCTTAACATAGTCCTCGATAGAGCGATGGCCTTGACAAAGGTGCAGGAGACAAACTGCTGGGTTCATGTTTGTAATGGTCTAGCTTTCTGTAACGAGATTCCACTGAAGGCAAGCCTTGTGAGAACCCAAGTGCCGTTTTATTATATTCCAAAAGTGAGCAGATAAACAATAAACACAGAGATGGCTTGGCTTGGCTTGACTTGACTAGGCAAAACAAGAACATCGACATGGACATAACTCACCAACAGTAGTTACAGGCAACAAAGCTAGACAATCGAACATGAGGGCTCTATATGTCAAGCAAAGGGGTCACATACAACAAAGGAACCAATGAGAACAAGACACATGAACAAAAGGACCACATGGCAGGAACACATGGCAGGGACAGGGAAATACATGACAAGGCAGGAACCAAGACAAGAAAATACAAAATAAAAAACAAGAAAACCTAAACCATAAACAAAACCCAAAAGCCAGCACGACAAGTACAAGGATTCCAAGAGTATTATTCAGTTATTTACTGCAAAAGCAAGACAATACAATAGCAGTTATGGTATATGCTGCGTCAATATATGTAGTTTAACAGAAGTCATGTAAACACAATTGATTCTTAGCAGAGGCAATAGCAATAGTGCCTCTGCAGCTGGAGACTGATTGTCTTTGTGTTTCTATTCCGTTGGCTGTTGCCTTTCCTGCTGATTATGGAGACATTTTACATTTGAGAATTTGAGAAAGCAGTGATAACCCAGGCTTGAAAAAAAAATGAATGATAGGAAAGTTAAGCTAAGAGATTTGGAAACTAAGATGGGGATTTAGGAGGGGAAAGTGAGACTGAGAGAATATGATCTGCAGATATAAGAACGATTGTGGATGTTAGTTCAAGCTGCATTTTGCTGAGGTAAGCACACTGCCTAAACAGATGGGACAGAGGGAGTACGGGAGCAGAAGTCTTATGCTAGGCTGCAGAATCACTGCTCTGATACATTCTTTCTGGCCGGATATAAAAACAACAACTGCACCCAGAGAGTATGTCTCTTGTACCGGGTTCAACTTAAAGCCCAGCAGATAACCCACCCAGTGTCCAATCATGAATGGCTGATTCTTTTGCTCTGACATTTGGTGGCAATATTAAAGGCCTTTAGCAGGGAGACAAAACTGCACCAGGCCACGTCATTCCTGGCAAGGGATCTCTTTTCTGCTCTGGTGGGGGCAACCAGATTGCCGCAGTGGAATTTTAATACCCTGCAGGCATCAATCAGTTGGAATGGAGCTTGGTACATTCCACCTGTGTTTGCTGTTTCCTGTCTACTTCTTGGTTATGAATTGGTGTTTGGTAAAGAATGCTATTCAAACTTGTGTTAAAAATTACCAAGAACATATCAGATGCCGACCACAGCCATAAATATACACAATGTGGTCTTTTTTTCCAAGGTTGTAGCCAAAGTTAAATTATTTGTGGTTGCATATTTCAGTTTCACTTTTGCAAATCCTTGCATTTTGTTCTGTACGTCCTTGTGACACACCATCCTCATTAAAATCAAATCGATTTTCAGCATTCTCTAACACAGCATAAGTATAAGGGGTGCTGAGAAATAAGAGTGTCCATGATAAAGAACCTTCATAGAAAACTTTAAATTAAATGACTCCAGAAACAGTTAATGTGGTCTAACCATCATTATTTAGATAAAAACATAAAAGGCCTTTTTTTTTTTTTTTTTTTTACAAATACCTTGAATTAATAATTCATAAATATTATTCATGTTTGGATGTTTGAAATTTTGGTTGCACCACATGACATTTTTTACTATATGCCTACAAAAATGTAAGAACATGCTTATCTAGAAGAGGTGTATCTCTGTATGTGTCAATTCTTCATTTGTATTTGTGAATAAATTAATACCTCTAGACAAAAAATGAACATGATGTAATTTGACAAGCATAAACAAATACAAACAACTGCCTCAGTGTGGAATATCTGTAAAGATTCTAAATGGACAGTCAACAGCTTTAAAATCTTTCTTCGTGAGAGAGCAATTATTTGATGATGGGCCTTTATATTTATTCCTCTAGCCCGCAGAGCTGTTAACAAGCATGTCAGAAACTGAGCCAGTGTAAGAGCTGCACAAAATAGATACTAGGTACTTTTTGTCTGTCTTCAATGGAATAACAGAATGAGACAGGTTTTTCTAAAATAAGAGTGCTAATCTTCCTTTTATTGACACATTTAACATGAGGTTATATAAACCAGGACTTCCTTGTTCCTTTTCATAAGGCTCAATAGATACATTAATGGTTCACATTCTACCATCTCTATCAAAGCCAGCAGTGTTTTTAGGAATTGTTTGAACAAGAAAAGGTCTGCCAATGTTGAAACTTTTCCTTTCAACATTGGCAGACCTTTTCTTGTTCAAACAATTCCTAAAAACACTACAGTGAATTTCTCGCCTTCATTCCGAGAGTTAAGATCTGTGATTGATGTGGCTACAGGAGTCTAGATAACTGTCCTTGCTAAATTTAGCCGTGAAATGACTGGGACAGTAATTGAAAACGGAAGAGGGATGCTGCATTTTTTTTCCAATCTGGATTCAATCTCTGGTCACCTTTCTAAAGTATACCTAATGATAAAAATAACCAATGATTGACCAGGACGTGCACTTGTACTTTAAAACAGTTCTTCTCAACTCGTTTTTTTTTCAAGGTTTTATATGCCTTTTTGAATTTTACAGTCATATTTAATATATAATCTTGGTTGAATTTTTGATGTTGCATGTTTTTGTTCATGGGTTTTTTTCCGCTTGAAGTTAAAATCACACAGCAAACCATCAAAGAACCAAAACAAAAATTGCTGTTTGACATACTCTAACCGATGTGTCCATGTGTGGATCCCTTAACAAATCCCTCTTGTGATGAGAAACCTCATGAATAATCCAGTCCTGAAAAGTAAGGATGTTTCATTTAACCCTTTTTTTTAGACCTACAGGGCCTGAGATTTGTAATCAAGTCCATCCAGATCCATTTTCCCTTAGGAACGATCCGGAAGCTTCTGTGGGTTTTTGCGTGGATAACAGAATTTGCCCCTGATAATGGAGGCAGTTTCTCAAGAATGGCACCAAATGGAGTGTGAATCTCTCCAAACTCCTACTGACGGCACTGGTGACATATTTCTGAGATGTCAGTGCCCCAGAAACACATGACATGAACATCATCGTAATGCAGCTAGGCTAAAATCTGAATTGAGGTATGTACTCAACAGGGGCTTTTATTGGGATTTTTAATAGCGATGCACCAAAATGAAAATTATTGAGATCAAAACCGAAACGTCTAGACTTAAACCAACTCAAACAGAAAACACCATCTTCCCTTCTTTGTAATAATCACCAGTTCTTCAAATCGTAAAAAAAAAAAAAAAAAAAAAAAAAAAAAAAACTTCTTTACTTCCAGATAATATAATATTACCAAAATAAAAGGCTACTTTAGTGTACCTAAAGATGGTACATAACCCCGACAAAGTTTTTACTTTAAACTACATTGAATCATTGTTTTAGTTTTTTTTTTGTGCTTTGGAGTTCTTTTATTTTGAGGTTGACTAACATACCTAAGCACATGTAAAGTAGTTGTTCATAATTTTTACTGTAGTGTTTTATTGACATTACATTTAAAGTAAATATTAAGTGTGCAAAATTGCAGCTATATCATTATGTCATTACAAATGTGTAATTACAAATACATATTATGAATACAAATATTTGAATACATGACATACAAGTGTCAATAGAAACATGGCATTAAAATATATCCTTGCCAACACCAGACACCACTGAATATCTAGTTCAATCATGACAAATCTCTGAACATTTTAGCATGGTGATGGATATGACAATGTTAATGTATTTGATCTTGGGGGAATAGATCTGCTACGCTGCTGCTGAATTGCTGCTGCTGTTGGTTATTGCTGTATTTGTAGATTCTTGGTGCCGCTGCAAGCAAGTAGCAGGAACTTGCACTTCTGCCAGTGCATATGCTATACGGTGCCATGAATATTTAAGGACTACTGCTGCTGCACAAATGCAATAAACTAACCCCGTGCAGATCTATAACAGGTGGATCTGGGGAAGGTGGGAGGGGTTTCCAGAGAACTCTGAAGACGCGGCAGGAATCTCAAGTGCATGCTAGCCAGCCATTTATAAATGCAAGCAGTAAGCTTCATTGGCTTGATATGCAGCAGACCCATATCAGCTTGTGCCAAGTCGTTTAACTTTCTGAATATCATCAGTTACCTTAACACCCCGTCAGAATGCGCCATCTAGAGTTTCATGACTGAACTATATATTATTACGATAGTTTCCTGAAAACAATTCAAGCCTTTTTGGATAAAATAAGTATCAAATCAATGGATCTTCAAAACAAACAAATCACCTTGATCTGAAGCTCTGAGGAATTTTGAAATTAATGTTAGGGCAGCACACGTAAGGAGAGGGTTTTCCAAAAAGCTTGGCTGGCAGACATACAAAGAGTTTTCCCACCTGTTTCTCTCTCTCTCATTCACCATCTCAGCCTGTCTCCCTTTCTGTTTCCATTCACACATATGGCACATTTATTTTCCTTTTCGCTCTCTTTCTGTGCTTTCCCAGGCCCAGCACTTTTTCACAGCTATGCTTTTTTGTTTGAAATATACATTTTCATGTCAGTCCAGACAGGAGTAAAATCGGGAAACATATCTATCCCCAATAAGACTCAGCTCGAAGGCAGTACCATAGCTCATTTGAGTTTTAGTTGTTTCAGGCTGTCTAATATCCTTGCATAATTCACCCCAACCTCTCTGTATCTCAATGTCATGTTTGTTTTTCTAGTGGTTCATGGTCAGACAGTTTTCCAACTGTTATACAATCACATGACACAGCAACGCAACAGACCTTAGTCAGTGTAGACACTATATGCTGCAGTGTAGACGCGTCACGTGACTATACATGACGTGAATGAAAATTCGACTGTGAAGGACAAAAGTACAGTTTGTCCAAAATGTCATAACGTCTTAAAGGGATAGTTCAACCTAATAATGAAGTTTTGTCTTCATTTGCTCACCCTCATGTCATCCCCATGTTCTTAATTGTATTGAATATGCATTTGTTGTGTACTTTAAATCTTAAAAGTATATTTTAAAAAAATTTACTTTTAGATAATATGATATTACTGAAATAAAAGACCACAGAAGTTACTGTGAGAGTGCACATTTATGTTTCTTAAAACACTTACTGTAAGCATTTTAAAAAGTGCACTTTGTAATAATGTCAAATTTAAAGTTTTAAAGTACATTTTAAATCATTGTTTTACACTATTGATGTGTTGACTAACTAACTAAACCACATCTAAAGTACTTGATTAAAATTTTGTAGAACAACTGACAACTGCTGAATAACTGTAGTGTGTTATTCAATATTGCATTTCAAAGTTAATATAAGTTAAATGTTCTAAACTGCAATCATTACAAATGTGTAATTACAACTATATTTAAATATATGACATACAAGTGTCAATAGAAATGACCATAAAGTATATTTTAGTTTACAATAAATGCTTACATTCAAAGACAATAGAAGTCATTATGAAATATATAAAGATGTAATACTTGGGTCAAAAAAATTGCTGTAAAGTTCAGCCAATTACATTTATTATAAATGTAAACGCTAACTAACTTTATTCTGTGGGAACAAAAAAATTGTTTTGCAATAATGTATGAGTGTTTACTTTCAAAAACAGTTGAAACATCCTTAAAAAAATGTGTTTATGTTCCACAGAATAAAGAAGTTAATACAGGTTTGGAAGGATGTAACAGTGAGTAAATGATGGCAGAATTATCATTTTAGTGTGAACTCTGTAAGAACAATTAAACAGCAGTGCAGTGTAACAGAAATAAAGCCCTTACTTGGCAAAAATCTCAGTGGTTTAGTGTTTAGCTTTTCCTTGACTTTATTAGCACACCTGATGCTATATGCAGTTGGTAAAACACTCCTTTAATCTATTTCAAAGCTCACAGAAGCATTGTATGCGTCCAGAATTAGCAAGATGTCCTTGGGAAGCACACAGTGGCAATTTTTGGGACAAAACTCCCACTGCTAAGCTTATAGTGTGACTGCTGTGCTGTGACCAAGAAGCAAATCTGTGTCAAGCCCTAGTAGAAGCAGTCTGCTGACTCATATTAGCATCTCCTCCCTGAGGAAGGACCATCCTGGGCTCTTCACTAAATGTGATCCCTTATATATTCAGAGGAAAGACTGTTTTCACAAATGTAATCCATATGCATTGCATCCTGTTTTTCCTAATAGCTGGCTAGTACACATAGACTGCAACCACAAGCCAAGTCATCTGTGGCTTCAACATGTTGTTTTCTCCCTCTGACAGATGGCTAGTCAGTATTCAGTGTGAAATGGTGGTACAAATTGTGTTTGTTTGTCATTTGGGCTATGCAGTTTCAATTGCTGACGCTGGTGAAATCCATAGAGGGCCACTAGCACAAGCTCTTGTCAGTGAATAGTACTCAATGCAGTCATTATGGATCTTCCTCCATTTCGAGATTCTGTTTTGTTTCTTTTGCTTTCAGACAGTAAATGCTGCCTTAAAGGGGCCATACGGTACACTTTTGTAACTTTTATTTTGGAAAAGATTTCTTGCACCAAAAACAGAATTTGGTTTTAAATGACCATATTCCGTTTTATGGTGCTGTACCTTTATGACTTCTTAAAGGTAAAGTAGCTCTTTTTTGATCGGTTAAGCACTGAATACTTCACACTGCCATTTTTCAGGAAAGACCAACTTACTGAATAGGCTTTGATATGCATTTACCGTATTGACCCGAATATAAGACAATGTTTTTTTTCTTGGAAATGCATCTGAAAAAACGCGGTCGTCTTATATTCAGGGTCTAGACTTTGACATGTCAATAATACACCCACAACAATAGGTGGCGCCAAATACGCATAAAACGAGTGTGCCATGAAATATGTAAATGCGTGTTGTAAAGATCGCGACCAAACTCCCTTTGTGATTTTAAAACGTAAGACAGTACCCAGATTTGAAGACTACAGTAAGATTTAACTTCTAATGTTAATAAGATTTTGGTAGGCTACTATTAGATGGATAGCCTAAATGTCCTAATTCAGATGGGCTACCTGTTTTTTTTTTGTTGTTTTTTAATGGTATATCAAAAAGTGTATATTTTTTAAATGTGATTGTTGGTACAGTTTACCAGTTTTTACCATACTTTCAAAACAAAAATTAAAATAGGAAAAATATGCAATATGAAAATAATTGAAGACAAAATGTGTTTTACAAAGGGGTAGAGATGATTCAGTCACTACTTGTAAGAAATAACAGACCTCCAGCACTCAAAGATGGCCGAAAAGAGCTGGTACTTCTAGTGCTATTTGTGTTTGTACATAAAGTTGTACAATTTGCTCAATCATTCAGTTTGCAAGAGGTCTTAAACGTATGGGCTATACAACACCAAAGCAACACGGCTGTAGTAGCCAGCCAATTTAAGAGTTTTATGATGTGTGACTTAATCAAACCTCCTTTGGGTATTGTTCCTTTTTTCACTGAGATGATTGTAAAACGTTAATGTAGTTAGTGGACAGATGTGCTCTGTGCTGGATTTATGTTGTTTCAGTGGAGCTGGCAGAGGGGTGAGTGGGTTGACTAAAACATCAGGCTATTTCTGATCATCCTTTGTTGTTTCTTTTCTCTTACTCACAGCTGCATCTGCCAGTTCCATCTCGTTGTTTCCCAGTGACGTTTCTTTTGTGTGTTTCATTGATGAAGTGGAAATGACCCCTGCTGCTGTGCTATCAGCCCCCTCACTAGTGGACATCTGGACAGTCACGGCCACACTGTCCACACAGATGGTCCTTTCAGAGCATCTATTGAAAAGATCGCAGGCCAGCGAACGCAATGACATTTGAGAGGCTGATGAAAGTTCAAATCTTGCCACTCATCTTGTAAATACACTCCAGCAAGGATTTTCAGTACTATATTTTTTCAAAAATATTCTGAATTAAACCTTACTTTTACACTTAAAACATTTTAAATAAATTGTAATGAATTAATTCTCATTTTAAAAAAAACAAGTCTGTAAAAACAGGCAAATTACGTGTACAATGACCTACAATTGACGTTATTGGGGAACTGCACGAAAATAAATGTCAGTGTACACACTGTTTGAAAATACAGCTAAAAGATTTAATCATCATGCATGTTAAAATGAGACTAGTAGGGTTGGGCATCAGTACAGATTTCCAGATTCAGTTTGTGAACCACAAGCTTTTTCACAATCATCTCTCTCTGTTAAGGATGTGAATTATACAATGCAGTCTTTCAGACTGATTTCAGGGTTATTTTTGAACAGTTTAAGTACTGGATCATAAAAGTTATTTGTTTCTGGAATCAGGACATAAAGAAAAGGATTTAAAATAAAAAGGGAATTACACTGGTAATACATTAATACAACCAAAAATAATCCAACTTGAAAAGTAGTCCCTCTGCTTTAAGAATGATTTTGATTTTACAGTTTAAATAAAAATTTTGTACAGACTAATTAATTGATTAGTGCTGTAACAAAATATGAGCTGCACATTTCTGCTCATATGACTTGTGTAACCTCCATAATGCCTTGCCCTATAGACTAGTATGACTATGAACACAGTTTTATACAATTATTTTCAGTGGTAATCGACAGCATTTCCTTCAGGTTTATATTGGAAAGCATTGCACCTCATGATTGCCTCTTTACACCTCATCCAGGTGTCGTTGTCTCTTCACCTTTTTTGATGATAAAAACATTTGAGTGCTGCCTGAGTTTGTTTTTCAGGATTTCTCTGCTTTGGTTTATCAGGCCTTGAAGCTGAAGATAGGCATGTGTGGACGGCTGGCCGTGGTTAGATTGTGCAGTGCGGTGAAATGTTCTTGGTGGTGAAAGGCCCAGTAGGCCTGGTTTAGTGCAAAAGGCCTGTGGACTACATGTGACACACTGCACGCTTTATGATACTGTAACCTGCCTTGTTTGATTAGTGTTTTTCTGCTAATAACAGAGTTTTATGTGCCATCAGGCTGAATGATTCAGGCATTCTGTCAGCAGTATAAATGAACGCTATTATATGAATAGTAAAGGAAAGCTGCAGACTGCAGCTGACTGATAATGACTTTCGTTTATCATGGAAACTGTCATAGAACTCACTGCACAGAGAGCATTGATCTTTTCCTTTACAAATATGCCTTCGAGCAATGCTATATGAGTGATTCACAAAAATGGACAGTGATGTTGGCTTATGATTGTTTGTGTCCACACAGGTCATTTAATGTACTAGTCATTTTCTGTCAGGACATTATCCATTAATTCTATGGACATTTCTGTTAACTGTAAAACACAACGCAATGCAAAACATCTGTAAAAAAATCAGTACAGACAGAAAATTCCTTCATATTAATATATTAATTGTTTTTTGCTTTTTTGGACCATGGGTCTTAAAGGGGTCATATGATGCGATTTTCAATTTTTCCTTTCTCTTTGGAGTGTTACAAGCTGATTGTGCATATAAGATCCCTGAAGTTGCAAAGACTAATGTCTCAAAATCAAAGAGATATTCTTTATAAAAGTTAGAGTCAACCACACCTACCTAAAACTGCTCGTTCTAACACGCCCCACCTATCTATTTCACGATGTGGGAAGATTTGCATAACTCCTCCCAAATGTTCACGCAAAGAAAGAAGGCATAACTTTTATTCTCGCTGTAGTATTGTTGTTGCCGCCGCCGCCGCCATGTCGTGATGACGCTGTGTGTTTCATGGTGAAAGTGAAACTACTTTGTTTGTTTTGGCCTTTCCCAAAAAGGACGATATGCTCTCGGCATGTCTATAGCTGATCCGTGTGGTTGCTGAGAAATACATCACCTTCGAGCTTATGATCCTGGATCGGCTTTCAACCGTGGACGCAGCGAGTCCAGCCCTGGTCGTCACATGTTGATTGCCGCAAGCCCGCCGTATGGCTCCTATCGTCTAATCCGGCAATCCGCACCGTTCTCAGCCCCTGCCGCTGCTCACATCCAGGAGCCGCCTCCGCGCATCTAGCCCGGCCGTGTGTTTCGTTGTTGAAAGCGAAACGACTTTGTTTGGCCTTCCAAAGAGGACACAACTAGAAATCATTGGTTAAGGTTAAGTTGATTTACAACACTGTTCCAGAACACTTCAACCCAAATATTCAGATGTTCAGCACATTTTATGGAGGACGGTTTACTGATCCTGGAGAGTAGACTACAATGCCGGCTGTTCTGATTCTCAGACTTCAAGTATGTTTTTTTTATATTTAAAGAATTTGCCACTGACGATTCAAACACGAGTTTTGAGCAGTGTAGAGTAGCACTTGTTTGTCATTTCTCCGATCACAAATGCAGACCGGGTTTTATGTTTACGCGGCGCGATGAAACACAACGCGTAAAAAGATGTATAAATCATTATAATCCGTAATTACTGTATGTCTCCACTGGATGCAACAAATGCCTCTTTATAATGGTTTTTAATGTTTTTGTTTCGTCGCTCTGGCCGGGACATGGCATCACAGTATGGTAGGGGCGTAAAATTTCCGTCACACGCTTGATGTATTCGTCCAATCACAACGCACTGGATTGCTGGCCAATCAGAGCACACCTCGCTTTTTCAGAACGATGAGCTTGTAAAAATTGACGCTTTTCAGAACGGCGGGGCATAGAGGAGAAACAATAATGTACAGTATGTGAAAATGTGTTTTTTAACTTTAAACCTCATACTGCATTTCATTACACCAAATTACACAAAATAATGTTCTTTTTTTAGCAACATCATATACCCTTTAATTAGATGCAAGGGTGTGGATCTCTTTCATGTCATCTATACACCCATTAAAATGATGAGACCAAACAACTCAAAACAGTGTCCACTTTAGATTAATTAACAGTGACACAATTACTGAAAGAATGGCTGCCCATGTTTATCATCCAGTGAATTGTTTTGGAAAGCAGTTGCGAATGAGATGACAAATGTCTGTCATGCAGTAGAGTCCTGCAGATGGTGTGGTTTGGAAACATTTTTTAAGTGGAACTCAAGCAGCTATAAGCAAACACTGTAATTATGTTTGTGTAAGGGGCAGTGCTTCAGTTCGGCCATTCTGATTAAAAAAAAAATTTGCATGCATAGAGATTAAATGATTAGCACCTAGTAGAGGCTGGGGTCGAGGCAATAATCATTTACTTTTCTAAACAGTTAAGAGCATGTGCAATACACCTGTGACTTTATTTATTTATTTATTAAAAATCCTGTTTGCAAAGTTTATTTTCCCCCTAACCTTTCATGCTTAAATGTCAACCAGCCATTATATAGTCTGGCCACAGGTTCCAGTGGCTCTTTGCACTTGATACATTTCAGTTTTACTCTCTTTGCATCGGCTGAGCGCTGCACAATAAATGGACACATTGGCATTTGGAATCCAGCACAGAAGTTCAGTGGTCATGCTTTCACATGCACTTCTTGGCTAAATGTCACTCTGCAAGAGCTTGTCTTGGAGCTCTCGCTTCCCATATGGAGCCGAGCTTGTTCTGGAGGCTTTCACGCCTTCTTCCTGGAGCTTTTTACAGTCACCTCCAAGAGGAGAAGAACACAATGTTTCTGCGAGCTGCCACCTCCCTCTTGATGCATTAACTGGCCTGCTAAAGACAAGAGGCCAACAGCTCCAATTCTTCACAACAGTTTTCTAAAGATATTATAAACCTGTTGCTGTTTTGGTTTTCTTTCTTAAAGGGGATAGTTCATTCAAAAATTATTATTATGTCATTAATTACTTCATATCTTCATAATGTTCCAAACTTGTTTTGGTACCATATCGCCATACACCAGTCTCTGAATTTTTGAGACCATTGTGAGGGTGTATTTGTATATAGACAGCTGAGGTTTGTTACCTGCATGACAGTTGGTCCTTGGCAACACTTATGCGAACAGGTTCTTTGCCCTCCCACTGAAGGGTTTAATTGCATGTGCATAAGAGCAGGTGGCACAGATCTACACCTCAGTAAGGAAAATATCAGAATTGCTTGACTTCACCCAGTAAATGACAGCGTGGACGACAACTGGAACCCGTACCATGTGGGTGCAAAGCCTCCTCTGTTCAGGTGCGAAGAATTTGTCATGCATATTATAGTGGCCTCCGTCATCTGCCACCTCCTTCAGGCAGATGTGGAACTATATTTAGCATCCATGCTAGAGTGCTGTTGAATTATGCTGCTTTTTTATGCCATCAGGCTAAGTGGACCCTGCTGAGCATGTTCATGTTATCGGCCCAAAATTAACATCATTGTTTAGTTAGTTACTCTTAAAGGGATAATCCACCCAAAAATGTAAATTCTCTCATCATTTACTCACCCGCATGCCATCCCAGATGTATATGACTTGCTTTTCTCTGTGGAACACAAACAGAGATTTTTTTAGAAAGCTAATCCATATAAAGTAAGTGGTTAGGTCCCTCAAATCTGATGCTCCAAAAACCGCACAAAACAAACACAACAGTAATCCTTATCACCCACATTGATAAATCAATGTCTTGTGCATTCATTGTAAACTTGTGCGAAAAGTGGCAGTTTTCTCTGCACATTAATTATTGTGTGACTTTTACTATGTGTTTACATCACATTTCACAACGTGCTGACATTTACAGTTGGCCAGAAGTAAGGTTTTATAGTTTAACAAATTCAAAATATTAATATTTTTCTCACACACATCTATCATTTTTCTTTAGAAGACGTTCATTCATCAACTGGGGTCATATAATTTACAGCTGTATTCATTTTGTGTGGTTTTTGAAGTGTCAACTTTGTAGGACCTTACATTATACAAACTCACAGAGTACTCAGAGAAACAGGATTATTTCTCTAAAAATTTTTGGGTGAAGTACCCCTTTAATTGAACATTAAAAGCTGGACCTTTGTGAACTACCCCTTTAAAGTCCCGTTCAGACCGAGACAATAACTACAACAGTAAGTTGTAATAAGCGTTTAATTCTATGAGAATAGAGAAGCCCACATCACAGCTGTAACAATAACGACATAAAGGAACAATCACTTTCAGAATGAATGATAGACATTGACAGGCAATGAGAATTCACTGACTTTAAAGAGCTTGAAGATTTAAAGTTGGCAAACGCATAACTAGCATGTGCTTATAATGAACAAAATGCTATGTGCGTTGATGTGGATGCTACCATTATATTTATCTTTATAGTTATCATTCTTGCTGTGAACCAGCCTTAAATCTCTCTTTCAGATATCAATTGTCTATTGATAGCTAGCTGAGAGAAACCGGCTAACTGTTGCCTGAAGGAAAAGCAAATGGTTATAACGTGACTGGCCAAGTTGTTTTCCACTTCTAGGGTACTGACCTTGCAAGACTGCTCTTGTATTCTTCTGCTTGAGATAAATAACACTCATATTATTCAGACCAAGCACTTCAGCTCAAGTAGCTAACTGTCTCCCCAAAGACTAGCCGAGCTTCTTAATGAGCTTTTTAGCTGTCTGAAAAGATTTGAGTGTCCTAATCAGAAATAACCATTAGCAAGATTCGTCCTTGTCTCTTGTGACTCAAGTAAAAAAAATAAAAATACTAATCTGCTGTTAGTATTAGTATCGTAGCACATCATCACCAGGCATAAAATGGGTGACATGGAATGTGACTATGACCTCAGCAACCACAAAACTGAACCGCCTGCTTGTGCAGTGACATCATGACCACATGACACAGACCAGGGCGGCTAAATTGTACCAAATGTGGGATACAGCATGAAATAAGAGAATTTCACTTGGGAATTATTAAAGTTAACTTTCCAAGGCACATTCCTACTTATTAGGGCCTACTAACTGCCCCTTAAATACAGTATTAATATTAAATGTGGTTTGCTGTTGGGGATTGGTACAGGAACAATGCACATTCCCAGCACAGTACAGTTTCCAATATGTATGAGACTGCATGCTGTTGATTTTTATGAATACAATTTTCAAGAGATGATGCATGTTTTTATATAGCGCCATGGTATAAAAGAAGTGTGCTTAATTGTATTGAAAATGCACTTGTAGTGTACTCAAGTCTTAAAAGTATTCAAAAAACCTTGACTTGCAAATAATATAATATTAAATTATTAAATAAAAGGCTACTTAGTGAAAAGTACACTTGTCATCTCCATTTCTCACACGTTAAGATAACCGTTTTTAAAAATCATAAATCTAATGGTTTTAATAATATTTTTTGGCTTTAAAAAGACCACTTTGCTGCTACTAACAAAACACATTTAAGTAATGATTTTAAATTTTAACTGTAGTGTTATTTCATATTACATTTAAAAATTAAAATAAAGTTTAAATGTGCTAAATTCAACGCAGCATTACATGTGCAGTTAGAATCATATTTAACTCCAATAGCCATGCAAGTTTAAAGAAATTACATGACATTTGAGTTTACCATAATGCTTGTCGTACATTCGCATTACTTTCCCGAGCCAATTTCAAAGACATATTCAATTTTCATCTAAAGATCTACTACGCTTCTTTACATTCAAAAAAAGTGCTCTTACACATTTAAGTTTGGCTTAATATAAAATTATTATAGTGCATTTTGTATTTAATTGCAAATAACTGCACTTCTTGTCCGAAAACATTACATTCCGTTTGCACTTAAGTATATTCCTTTCAAGTATATTATTTCTGTAATAAGTAAATGTTTGCTAAAACGTTCTTCTTTTTCGCAAGTGGTGGCAGAACAGCTATTCCGTTAGCCTCCAAATAACATTTGGGTATGCGCCCTAGATATTAAAACTCGTAAAATAATCAAGCTCTTACATCACTCCGGCAAAGACATAGTGTTACTTCATGTAATGGGATAAAATGGACTACGAGTTCCGGGAAACAGGACATTGCATTTTGGGGTCTTGTGTAAAAGGACATGTTTCATTGTGTTGAAATCTGATTATCCGAAGGGAATTGGGCAATAATTTCATATGAAACCTTGCCCAGCCATTGTAAAGTGAAGCTTGCTTTTGCCAAAGTAAATGATGGACCTCAGATTAGTTCAGTGACGGTCTTGGCAACAGCCTGAAGACAAGCCTGTCAGCTTAGTTTTGTATGCTGATTCTGTCCCCAAACCTTGTTTACAGCTGACCGTCTGCTGTTGGTGAGGGAGGGCCATATCCTGCACATTTCAGCAGTCAGTTTTAGTTCTGACACGGAAAAGAAGCACAGTCAGCACGACTCCAGAGCAATGGAAGCCGAGGGAATAAACACCTAGAGGAGCGCAACAGTAAATGCTTAGAGGTGATGAGGTGAAATGGAAATTACTGGCACAATAAACTTAGTATAGCGCTACAAGTGAAATATATAAAAGATACTGAATAAGGGTCTGAAATTGTATTGTGAGACACTATATTGTCCTGTTGTGAAAATTAGGATTGTCATGAAATCAGAAAAAGTCTGACTCAAGACCTGGACCAGAAGAGTTTTTAATTTTAAGACCATATTGTTATGGTCTTGGTCTTGGACTCGGCAGCATGTAGGCACAGTCTTGACTAGGACTCACCCCTTTTCTTTTTTCGGTCTTGACCTGGACTTGAAAAAGCTAGTTGAATGAGCTAGCTGGTCTACTCTGTGGCCATCTTGACAAGATCACTGTGTGGCTATTTTAATGAATGGTCCATTAATACTCTCCTTATACTGTCTTTGAAAACATGAAAATTACACTCTAAAAATGCTGGGTTAAAAACAAACCAGTGCTGGGTAAAATAGGGACAAAACCCAGCAATTGGGTTGTTTTGACCCCATCGGTGGGTTAATGTTTAACCCAACCTTCTGGGTAGTAACCAACCGCTGGGTCAAAACAACCCAATTGCTGGGTTTGTCCCTATTTTACCCAGCACTGGGTTGTATTTAACCCAGCATTTTTTAGAGTGTAGTGAGTAGGTTTAGTTTGTTCATGGCATTTTTTTTTCCAGCAAATACTTTTTTTTTTTTTTTTTTTGGCAAAGGTCGGTTATGAAAATTGTTTAGAAAATCATTAAGGCTGTCCCCCCCACCCCCCCACCCCCCCCCCAAATCGCATTGTAAATACATAAACATTTCTTAGCACAGCAAAAGCAGTAGAAAATAATTTTTTTCTACTTGCTGCTTAAAAATTAAATTTCTTAGCACAGCAAAAGCAGTAGAAAATCAAATTTTTTCTACTTGCTGCTTAAAAATTGTCATAGAAATTGGTACATTTAGCATTTCCAATCCTCACAAAATCTTCCGTACATCCATTTTTGTTAGGCTGATTTATGTAGGTTTAGGTTTATTTAACCTGAGGTGGTGGCACAGAAGGACTGCAGTGGCAATTGTGACCTAGCTCTATAAGAAATAAAAACACCTGAGATGTTAGAGGAAGGTTATGTTTGATGTTTGTGAATTTAATATCCTCTCAATTTTAACACATTTAATCCCACAGACATTTCACAAGATTAGATTAACCAGACTGGCGCAGCTTTTCACACTCTTCAAATTGTCTTCCTTTGTGAAAAAGACGTACACTTAATTGTGTTGAATGAGCACCTGCAGTATACTTCAAATCTTACGAGTATATATATATATATTTTAAAGTTCATGTCTATATTAAACACACTGACTGGCATACACTTTTTTTTTAAAAGTGGACTTTGTAATAATGTCAAATACATTTTAAATAGTTTTGTTTCATACATAATCAGACATAACGCGTTTTAATAATCTTTTGTTATGCTTTAAAGAAGTACATTTATTTTGATGTGTTGACTAACATAGTAAAGCACATGTAAAGTATATGATTATATTTTTTACTGTTATTTGATCAAGTTGATCAACTGAGTTGATTACTTCATAATTACAAATGTTTAATTGCAAATACATTTGAATACATGACATACAAGTTCCAATACATTTACATTTAGTCATTTAGCAGACCCTTTTATCCATAGCGACTTACAAATGAGGACAATAGAGCAATCAAAACCAACGCAAGGGCATAACATGAAAAGGCAATAGAAATACATTAATCATTTATACCATAATTCTTTTCATGCCAATTTAACTGACAAGGTAATTATGAAATTACATATAAAGATGAACTATAATTTTACTTAAGTGGATCAAATGGCACTTTTAATTTCAATTTATCGTATTTAATATAAATTAAATTATAATACATTTTCATTTAATTATAAATAACATGCAATTAATGTTTGTCTGAAAAACTTGCCTCCAGTTCAATATAAAACTCCTTTTGACAATCCATTTCTATTTCCCAAGGTTTCTGTAACCTCAAGATGAGACTCTTCTAAGAAGAAATAATTTTTTGGGTGGATCTCCTTGGCAATGACATTAACTTCAGCATTATCAATGGTGACGGCGGACAAACAGGCAGCTGTACCCACAAGCATGAAATTAACTTGCACTTTAATCACTTTCTTTGTTTTTTTTTCTTTTTCCATGTGGCAGTAGCACAACTTGTTTAAATTAATTGTGGTGACGCTCTTTTATGCAGATGAACAGCCTCATTTAAATGACAATGTGAGTTTGTCAGCTGTGATTGGTTGTGGCAGAAGTTACGCCTAAATTATCCTGGACTCACAATTAGACTTGGCATTTAGTGACAGACATCTTTCTAAAATCTCTTGATTAGTTTAAATCAGATCAAAGGTCATATGATGCAATTTTTCCTTTCTCTTTGGAGTGAACAAGCTCTTGGTGCATAAAGAAGATAAATTTGCAAAGACTAAAGTCTCAAATCCAAAGAGATATTCTTTATAAAAGTTTGTTCTAACACGCCCCCACATATCTACATCACTATGTGGGAAGATTTGCATAATGCCGCCCAAATGTTCACGCAAAGAAAGAAGGCGTAACTTTTATTCTCGCTGTAGTATTGTTGCCGCTGCCGCCACCATGTCGTGAAGGCGCTGTGTGATTCGTTGTGAAAGCGAAACTACTTTGTTTGGCCTTCCAAAAGAGGCACGCATATCGGCTTTCTTCATGACTGGAGCTGATCCGTGCTGGTCGCTGAGGAAATACATAAACTTCAAGCTGTGGATCGCCGGATCGGCTTTCATCGTGGACGAAGCGGAGTTCAGCCCGGAGTCGTCACATGTCCTTTCGGACGCTCCTTCGTCGAAATCGCCGGCTGTGCTGGTCTCAAGCCCACCCGCCTCTGCTCACTCTAACCCTCCCGCCGTTCCTCACGCTAGCCCCCGGCCTCTGCTCACTATAGGCCGCCGCCGCTCACTCTAGGCCACCGTGTGTGACTCTGTTTCGTTGTAAGTACGTTTTTTATATTTAAAGAGTTTTTATATATTTAAAGCAAGTTTTTTGGGCAGTGTAGAGTAGGGCTTGTTGTTTGTCATTTCTCCGATCACAAATGCAGACATGGTTTTATGTTTATGCGGCGCGATGCAACGCAATGTGTAAAAAGACAGTATAAGTCATTATAATCCATAATTATGTCCCCACTGGATTCAACAAATACCTCGTTTAAAATGGGTTTTAATGTTTTTGAATCATCACCCCGGCCGGACAGGGCATCATCACGATATGGTAAGAGGCGTAACATTTCCGTCAAACGCTTGAGGTGTTCGTCCAATCACAATGCACTGGATAGCTGGCCAGTCAGATCACACCTCGCTTTTCAGACCGATGAAATTTGTAAAAATCGACGCGTTTCAGAAAGGCGGGGCATAGAGGAGAAACAATAATGTACAGTATGTGGAAAATAATGTTTTTTTAACCTTAAACCGCATAAACACATTTCATTACACCAAATACACAAAATAATGTTCTTTTTAGCAGCATCATATTCTTAATAACTTTTGTGGTTATAGTACATCCCAACCTGTTTTTTTCAATCTTCTTTTATTTTTATTTATTTATTTATTTTTGCTGGACTGATCTACGCTCTTCCAAGAATAGATATTCCATTTTCTCTTTGAATAACTCCACATAAAGCCCTTGACATGAAATATTTCAAGCATTTATTTCTTTCTATTTCAAATCAATGCATCTTTCCTGCCGGTTCTACATTAATAGGCCCTTTGAAGAGGCGTGGGTTCCCTAATTATGGAAACTCTTGTAGAATGAAGTTATTTTAGTTATCACTCATCCCGTAGCTGAATGAAACAGATGTAACTGTGTGTGTGGTGTGGTGTGGTGTGTGTGTGTGTGCGGGCATGGAAAAAGCTCGGCTGTTAAAAAGACTAATATACACTGTTTATGTGTGCACAATGTGTGTAGTATTTCTGAATCTAGAGAGTTTGTGTAAGCAGTAAGTGCTGGTGAGGGTATTTATGGCTGCCAGAGTTTGAGTCAGAGCAGCGTTGATGCTGGATGGGACCTGATCTCCATAAGGACCCTGTGACCCCGTTTCTACAGTAATGCATCTCTGTATGCTGTTATGTATGTGTGAATGTGTGAGCCAGGGTGGATGTGTTTAAGTTGACATTTTTCACATTTTACTTGAGTATTGTGAGGTATTTTAGGATATTCCGTCAGAACAAGTCATTTCAGAAGCAGAGTGGTTTTTGTTTTTTTGGAAAAATAAGCACTGATGAATCATGTACTGTACAGTAAGATCAGGAACATGTACTGTACTGTGAGAAAGTAAATAGGCTCAATGTCAACCTATTTGTTAGATGTACACTCACTGTAAGTATCTGTTTCTATGTGTTGGTCTTTAAATGAACATTAGTGATGAGATTACTTCATTCTTAGCATCTTTTTCAATATTTGTCCCAAAGATTGCCATCCTAACATGTCTTTATAGTCTTGTAATGAGTGGTCACCATTGGGTGGGTAATGCGAATTTTATTTTGGCAGAGATATTTATAAAATGTAATTTATTATAGCAAAGCTGAATTTTCATCAGCCATTATTCAGTGTCCAAATTTTTATTTTTCGCTTCCTTCAGTGTCACATGGCCTTCGAAATCACTAAATATATATAAATGTTTCCTTGAGCACTAAATAAGCGGCATATCAATGAATTTCTAGGCATCAATGGACACTGAAGACTGGAGTAATGGAGTAAATTACAGTTTGAAATATATTGAAATAGAATTTTTTTTTAACTGTAATCATATTACTGTTTTACTGTATTTTTAATCAAATAAGTGCAGTTTTGGTGAGCATAAGAGACTTCTAAAAAGAAACATTAAAAAACATCTGAATTTTTCCAAACTTTTGACCTGTAGTGTATCAGGATGTGTGTCTGAGTGCCCTATCATCAGTGTGACAGATGTCGCTCCACCCATTATTGCTTCACAGTCACTGGAGTTTTCTTCATCCATGTTCTGTTTTGGAAAATCTTCATCCCCCTGCCCTATCTATGAGTGCTCAGGCATCCCTGTGTTTCTCTACCTTCTAACCTATCACTCTGAAATTCAAAAATGGAAAACTTTGTGTAATCACTGCAATTACAAATGATTATTCCTCACTGTTGCACTGAAGTGGTAATGAAAACAGAAAGCTCTGCAGGTGGCTTGTATTTCCTCTGAGGTGGCCTGATTTATTGACACCAATAGAATTTTCTCTAGCAGCACATGGTCATTTCCTCATGGATTCCAGGGCCTTGCTGTACCCATGACTATATAAGGGTATTTTCCCAGCTTCTCGACCTCCTCCCAATGCTAATTCACCGCTACATACTCACAACACATTCCCAGACTGAAGAAATTCTTTCGGGTATTCGCCACTCCTGATCTCTTCTAGTCTTACAGCATGATGACTAAACAAGCCGAGGAAATTATATCACCATGTTGTAGCTGCAGGTCAAAGAGCAACATAACTCAGATACCCCCCCTCTCCCAGGCCTGGTAGAGCGGTTGATTGGTTTCTGGAATAGTTTGGGAATGTATCATCTAAAGTCGGATAGCTTGAATTCCTTCTTCACCGCACTTTTGAAAAGGCTGCTCCTGATTACAGGCCATAGATTTTCCAGAGATGTGCATATGATTCATATGCCTCATATAGAAAGTCTCTAATGCCTCATCAATTCAAGTTTATTTTTTCGGCATATCCCTGAAACAGGAGCATGACATGATGCATTTTAATCCAGGAAGAACTCAAGAGTTTTTGCAGTAGATATCTGGATATCCTGAGAAAACTTGTGGTCTTGGCTGACCACAACATCTATAGAGGTGAAACTTTGACTGAATTTATCTGAGTTGCCATAATCACCTCGTCTCGAGGACACCATATGAATAAGTCTTCATTCATCATTCTTCCAGGAAACGTCATGCGTTTGCAACTTGTTGTTTAGGAGGTTTATTCATACACCGTGGCATTCATACAAACTAATGATAAAGTTTGTATAAATGTTTGTATGAACTAACTTTGAAGAAGTGTTGCTCTTGTGCACTGTAGAATCTTTTGCAAGTTCATCTTGGTGTTTGTACTAGAATTGATCGTATTCTCCATTAGAAGTCTCTGGAATAAACAAATTACTTGGGAGCCACTGGATCCTAAAAATCAAACAGAGCCCAGGTCCAGCTATCTCAGATTGGGACACAGATGACACTAGCCACTGTCACAAATTAGTATGGTATTACTTGTAGGCATGTAACAATGCCCCCTGAGCCGGTAAAAAATCGATAAAAATATGTGACTATTTAAGTCGGTTGATATGTTAAACGAATTGCGATGCATTTGGGGGTCAGGGTTTATATGAATGTATCTCTGAGGAGAACTGACTGTCTTCAGAAAAGTTTAGATTTGTTTATTTTCTTTTCATCTTGACTCTGTATAATGCATATTAAAGTAATGTTAATAAGCGTAGCACTGCTTTGCAGGGTTGCTAGGTTATCATAACAAAACCCGCCCGATTGCTATTCAAAACTAGCCCAATCGCGTTCCGGGGGGTAAAATACACTTTTTTTTGGCAGGGTTCCCCTGGTAAAATTTGCTTTCCATGGGGCTAAATATCACATTATTGGGGTCGCTTCAACCTGTGGACATGAAAAACAACCTCCGCCGCAACAGTGTTGAAGTAGCCTGATTCCACGGGAAAACCGCGGACTTGGCAACACTACTGCTTTGTTTACAGGAAAACGCTGTATCGCTTCTGTTCCAAAAGCGCCACCTGCTGTCAGAGAGTGAATCTGCATCTCATTCAGAGCTCCGTCTGCTGCTTTTGTTTTGTGCAGATATTTTATGTAGTATAGTTTCATAAAGCTAAAGTCAGACCATTCGGTTTTTGCTTCAAAATTAAATAAATCTAATTTATATCAAAAACTGCTTATGCCGAATTTATGCAGCATCTTTTTTTGGATTGTGATTGGATAATTTTAAATGAAAGGAGCACAGGCAAAGCCTTAGTTTGTTTATATGAAAAGATTTATTTTATTTGTATTATTAATTTATTTGATTTGGGATTTGTGTTAAAATGTCAATTTAGTTATGTTATTTGACATATTTCAATTTCACAAAGAAATGTGCAGCATTTTGTCTGAGAAATAATAAAAGGACACAACCCAAAATTGTGAGAAAATCATTTCTTGAAATCAGTATAGTTGTGAATCGTATCTTATCATGAGTTGTGTGAATCATTATGTCCCTAATTACTTGATAAATCTTTTTTTTTTTTTTACTTTGGAGTAAACAGTACTGTAAACAGTGCAGAGTAATTACATCATAACCTGCAGCCCTCAGCACATTTTTCCAGTCACTTATTTCCTTTGCAACAAGGATCCTTATGTAATGATGTGCAGAAAATGAACCAGGTTTTGTGATCATCTTTCCTGGAGGAATATTTGTCATAGTCAGCATAAGGCTTTTCCACCCATTATGGTTTTTGCCAAATGTTTTTTCCATATGTGTGACAAATATGATCCAGTTTCTAAAACCCCTTTGCTTGGTTTGTCAGGAAACCATGGTGCATCAAGATCTGGAATGATTATTAGCTGCACAAAATACTATTGTTATTATTACTGCAGCTTTCTCTTTTGTCACAGTCATAATTTCTTAGCGTTACACAGCTGCTGGGTATTTCCAGAACATTAGCAGATAAATCTCCAAAATATTCACAGTCATGAAAGCAATGCCTAGCAGCAAAGTATGGCAGTTCAGCCATTTTAGGTGCTGCATAGAGGAACAGTATTCCCCTATGCATTTTATGGGAATTTTTGGTTGCCATGACAACAGTGTGATATCCCTGTATATCCTGATATTCTGTGTAAGGGTAATGTCACCTCTGTATTTGCACTAAAACTTAGAGGCCTTCTAGAATAATAAAGTGATGTTTCCTCAATACATTCTTCAATAAATAATTTCATTTATGGTCAATAATTACATGTGTAATATTATATTATATTATATTATCAGACAAAAACTAGAATTACTTCGCACTAACCATCACTTTCTAGTCCATGAAATTTAGTCAGCTGTCCAGTTCCACACACATAATGGGTTTAAAATAGGGGTGTTTTTTTGTTGAATTGGCTTATGTTATCTGGCAAACACACTGCGTACTACGGTGTGTGTGTGTGTGTGTGTGTGGACCGTTGTGAAACATCTTATTGCTGTCGATACAGACTGGAGCATGAACACACCCCTCTGGCAGATAGACGCTGGTGGACCAGCATCGCCATGGTAACGGCAGAGATGCTGCTGGCTGTCCTAATGATGCTCTGTTGGGAGTGGAGGAGAGGGCAAGCTTTAACTTGTTCTGAAGTGAGGGTAGAGAATACATGTGTGTTCGTGTGTTGCTTTGTGTCTGTATGTGTTTGTGTACAAAATCAGCTGAAATTACACATGGACTTTATGGATTATTGCTACTTAAGTATCATGGTTTGTATGTACATTCTTCTAAATTTGTCATGAGCTGTGTCTGTGTGCTGTCCCCGTGAAATGCTCTCTCAGCAGGCTGCTGGGACAGTTTGGCTCAGGGTAGCAGATGTCTGGAGTGGTCCATCTCTTTCTCAAATCCTGCTATTGATTTTCCTTTTTTTTCACTCTCTCATCACCCCTCCCCCATCTCCCCTTCCTTGTCTTTTTCCTTTCTTTGCGGTAAAGGCAGGGGGCTTCCTGTCATGAATAAGTCAGCGGCTTTTCACTTCTAGCAATGAACACTTTTCCTCTGGAGGTTGAGCTTAAATGATTGATTTAGGGATTTTAAGATAGCCTGAGGAAGGATCTGGGAAAAGAGAAGGTGATGAGACTCAATCTGTTTTCGTGATTGTATTAAAGCAATTGTTTACATATATAAAATGTATTTTTTATATATATATATATATCTATATTATATATATAATATATGTATATAATAGAGGTCCTTTTTCCTCTAATTTCCTGTATTGATATATTTTTCATTTTTTTAAATAAATAAATGTATTTAGCAATGTGCAAAAATATAGAAAAGATACATTAAGCAATACACACTATATGGTACAAATGTATACAATTTATTTATATACAGTATGCAATAATATTGATTTATATCTTTTAGTTAAATAATAAAAATAATGTAATGTTTTCTATTATTATTTTTTAAATAACTATATAGTATATGACTAAAATAGAAACATTTGTGTAACTGTAAGTTCCAATCTACTCAATGTAAACCCCATTTTACACCCAAAATAAAAGAAATATAATAGTCGATATTTTATATAAAAAGTGTTTATATTTGTTAAATTTAAAATTTTTTTTTATTTTATTCAAAAAAATACTATTTAGAAAGCATATTGCTTTACCTATACGTATTTAATACAAAAGCAATAGCCAGAATCACATTTCAACCCATCAAAACGGGGAAAAAGTATTTATATGTACTATATTATATACTCCCTTTTTTTAATGAATATATCTTTTTTATGAAAAGCTTTTTTTTTTTGTTACATTTTATTTATTCATCCATTCATAATATGTGGTCACTCATTGGTGTGATAGATTAATCAGAATCTGTACAATCAACTGTATAGTAATTCCTTTCCTTTGTTTCAGAGTGAAATATAACTCTGGCATGATCACCTTGAGATTCATCTATTATTTCACTTTCAGACCCAACGGAAGTAGTTTAAGCATTATGATGATAATAATGCACATGGGCTATTGTGAAGACTATACATGAACAATTGTTCAGGATTTAGACTGCATGCATGTATGTTGTTTATTGTGCTGCTGAAGGCCGCCACCTGTGGAGACCGGCCTCCGTTTGAGGCTGTTAATCATTTATTATGCAAATCCTAATTGGACTGTTCAGATTCACTTCGGCCCAGTGACCTCGATGAAGGGGAGCCGTTCCAAAGCTGTGACATTACCCAGCATTCCCTGCTTACCCAGACACGCCGCGGGAGCCGCGTACAACCTGAGCGCCGTGTTGTGAGCAGCATGCTAATGCAGCTGTTAGAGCAGAACTTTTCATTGGCACTCATCTGATATCCAGCTAAGCCATCTATCGCTGAATACAATTTCAGATACGGTCACAATATCAGAAGAGCACTTTTGATTCACTGCATGAATGTTTTGCGTTTGTATCACAGCACAGGGCTTTAATAATTCAGTTTTTTGTGGGGCTGAGAGAATGATTCTGGCATTTTAATGGATTAACATGAAGCCAATTTTCATTCTGGATGGCTGATGAGTGATGTTTGTCCTTCCGCAGTCAATCAATCAGGACGGGAGGTCTGGGATTTGGAGATGGAAGAAGACGCCTCACGCTTCAGCGATTCAACACATAAATATCCAGCGCTGACCCAGGAGATCAGGAACAGAAACAGTTAAGAAACATCTCACAGATATCTTGCTATATCCTATTTGGTCTTTTTTTCTAATATTGCTTTAAGTTCTTTATCTTAACTA
>JADLZN010001728.1:0-22183 GCA_018155175.1 Sinocyclocheilus anophthalmus | reverse complement strand
TTTTTTTTTTTTTTTTTTATTCTTTCTTTGTCTGATAAAAACAAGCTTCCATCTCCCGATAAAATGGAACATTAACGTGATTATTTTCCCCATGTTCTTCAATGGAAAAATTAAAGGCTATAAAAACAATTAAATCAATGTAACTTTCCATGAATAACATTTTCAGACATTTAATTGCATTTATTTTTACAGTATTATTTACAAAATACGTTGTTTTTTTGTTGTTTTTTTTATTCTTGTTGCAGCCCTAGAAAATAGTGTTTAGTAACGATTGCTTGTTGATTGTGTAGCATAGAGTACTGGTTTCGCTGTATGGACCTGGATGGAGATGGAGTTCTTTCCATGTATGAGCTGCAGTACTTCTACCAGGAGCAGTGTCAGAAACTTGAGGCCATGGCCATTGAACCACTGCCTTTTGAGGACTGCCTGTGCCAAATGTTAGATATGGTTAAGCCAGAAATCCCAGGTATTATTTGAAATGATGAATAACTTAGTGTTGGATTGAATTTCCTAGGTATTTTAGAGTTTGCATGCTCATCTGCCATCATTCTGAAGTAGTCTCACACATCCTCCTAGCAAAAATTTATTGTAATGTGCTTGCTTTGTTTCGTCAGGAATGATCACTCTCAGAGACTTGAAGAGATGTAAACTTTCCCATATTTTCTTTGACACATTCTTCAACATTGAGAAGTACCTAGACCATGAACAGAGGGATCCCTTACTGGCTGCAAGGGTAAAGAATAACTGATTTATATCATTTTATGGCAGTTTTGGTCACTTGGATGATGTAATGGAATTGGTGTTCTGATTATGCAATTTTATAGGATGCTGAGACAATGCAATTAAATTATGCATAGCACTGTGTGTGTTTAAGGTCAAAGAAATGTCTGTAAATTAATTTTCTACAGATTTTTTTTACTTTCGTTCAGTGTATGGGTAAAACAACTCATTAAAAAAAAAAATCTTATTAGTGATCCGCAGAATATAAAGTGCACAGGTTTTAAATCACATGTTTTGGTGGCTTAATGCAAGCAATATATTACAAATGTGGCAGTCACTAGAGGAGGGGGGAAAAATAAAAATTGGATAAAGTACAGAAAGTCCAGAAGTAGCATTAATGTATTTATACCAAACTATGCATCATACACTCAAAAGTTGATTCTCATGCACAGCTAACAAAAAAAAAAAAAATTATATATATATATATATATATATATATATAAATATATTATTATTTATATGATTGAAATATATATATATAGATATATATATATATATACAGTATAGGGCATAACACTAGCAACGCCATGGTCATGTGTTGAATTCTCATAGAATACTTGAGCTGATAAAATACAGAGCTTGAATTGAATGCATGTTGCCTTCGGATAAAAGCATCTGCCAAATGCATAAATGTAACCTAAGACTGGTCCAGAATGGAATGTCCCTGTAATATATGTACTTCAAGTCACTTTGGATAAAAGCATGTGCTAGTAGTGAGACACAAGCATGAGAAAAGCAATTTTCTGTCCTTTTTCACAAGTTCACATTCACAGATCCATAAATGTTCAATATCTGGAGGTCACATCCCTTTTCAAAGCACGAAATGATCGCCATGACCACCACAGCTTTCGAGACAGTAACTGTGTTAGCACCCAAAATCCCAGAAGTCTGTAATAGGTGTCCGACGTCTGTTACCATTGATTTGCACTACTTCAACCCGCACATCAAGTAAGTGCAATCAGGCTTAACCCACTAAATCTAATCAGAACACTTCTGTGATTCATTCACTGGACGTCACACCTCAATTTGTCCATTTCGCCAAAGCTGACTCAGTACTTCTTTTTCTAATGGATAACACAAGAAAGCAAAGGCCGGGCATAAATAAGGGTTCAATTAAATCCTTTGACTTCTCCATTTTTAATACTACATGACCTGAATCCCACTCCCTTTATTAACTAATTAAGCGCTATTATCATGTCATCAGCCTTTTTAAGAAAAGGTCTCACGCGCATGAATAATACATCAGAAATACATTATAAAGGCTCCTTATGAGGGGTTTTACATTCACATGACGAAAGCGTCTTTCCTCCGCCAGGAGAGATCATTTCAAGGCTAAGCAATCTCTGGGCAATTAAAAGACAAATTCTTTTCATAATTAATGCACATAAATATGTGGCCTCGGTGAAAGCTGAATAAATGCATGTAGACAGTCTCTCAAAAACACTGACAATAAACACCAGAGAACCAACTGATATCTTTGCGTTTCTTTTCTCCTTAGCTTACTTAAGCACTACTGTCTGATTAAGTAATGCCCTTATTGAGTTTCTCTTTTTCACTCTTGTTATACAGTCTGACAAGAATAGTTTGAAGCTGCACTGGTGGTCTGGGCTTTGTTTCAGTAGAGCACTTTTTGTTTCTAACTATGCTAATTATGCCATGTTTCTCCTGTTTCAACACTTTTCGGCCCTGTACTTAACCAGTATTGACTCCACAGCTGTTGCTGGAGGTTGCCTTAGTTATTGACCCAAAAGGAGGGTAAATATAAGAGGAGTTGCATCAGTGTGGCCCTTGACTGCCCATCTAGACTGTTACGCTTGGACTACAGGGTGACCAGACCAGACATCCATGTTTTAGTGCCTTTCGGGAGCTGACTAAAAGAAGAGCCATAAAGCCAAACAATCCTCTATAGACTGGACATGCATAAAATGAAATAAATGCACAATATGTCAATTTAGGCTATATAAAAACTGTTTTATACAATATCATATATTTTTAATAATATCTGGCATAATAATATCATCTTACCATTTTTACTGATTTAATATGAGCCTTGTTTGAGTCTCGAGGGCTGGCTTTCAGGCATTCAATACACAGAGCAGTTACTCAGATCTCAGTTTTACAGATCCTTGGATATCAGTAATCACTGTACTAAAGTTAGCAAAATCAGGACTAATGACCTAAAACAATTACAGCTCAACCACGGAAATGCATCGTAGGCTACAGCAATCAACAACCCACGTTCTGTGAGACTCTGTTAACAGGTGGAGAGCTTACAGCATCATAAAAGTATTTCCTTCTCTCTGTGTTAATCTGAACCCAGAATGCTAATTTTAGCTCTCGCCTTCATTTGTAGTGAGGCAAACACCATTTATTGTTCATACTTAGAAATAGAAATTTGCACAAAACACTAACCCTAACTTTGGTGAATTTGTGTTAGACATTCATTAAAAAACTAAAAACCGCAAACACCTAGCAACCACCCTGAACACCCTAGAATTTTGGATTAGGTAACAGCGCTTAGGTGAGGTAGCAAGAGGACAAGGACGAGGTTTAGTTGTTTAACATGAAGAATTGTCCTGGGAAAGAGATAATAAGAAGTTTAATCAAAAGTGCAACTCTGTGATTGCAATTGCAAGCAAAATTTGTTAAGAATCCCTTAAGGGATTTCCACATGCATCTTTTGTTTGAAAGCCAATAAGAGGCTGCGGATTCGTGACAGCGAAATTTATGTGAAGAAAAATGAGCTTAATAACCATGTCCTAGCTAATATTGGCAACTACTTATTTAAAATTTTGAAGGGCAAAATGGTCCAAACTAGAATACGGCCTTGATTAAAATTATAGAGCAACCAAAACTGTTCAGAACAGATGAGACCCTTTCCCAGTAGGGTTTTTCACTGCAACTTCTTCCCAGCCAGTCGACTGTTTGATCTAAATGACCAGATGAAACCGGGGCAGAACTTAACAGACCAAAACGAGCAGCTGCAAGACAGTGTGTGTTTCAGTCCAAAAGCCATTAATCAAGACGGAGGTCTCAGGTCAGCCGTGACCTCCAATTTCACAATTACACTTCCCTCTAAAACAAACACTATGCCATCCTACCTTGAGTGCAGTCGGGGGCCAACAGACACATTTTTTGTTTGTTAAAAGTCTAATGTGCCATTATTTTCTCATTATTCTTATGAGCACCGAGCATCACGGTCAGGTTATGCAACTCCAACAATGGGAGAGAAGCCAGACAGTGAAGGTAATTCAAAGAGAGACCAATTGAACTTTATTGTGACTATCACATTCTCCAAGCTTCAAAGTCAAGAGGTCAGACCAAAAGGGAGAAGGATGATAGAGCGCTAACAAATGTCTCGCCTTAAAACATATTGTGAGAATAGAGAGATTTCTATGTCAAAATGTAAAAGTGTTTTCCCATGGAAGGGTTTTGAAGGTGCAGTGATGAACGTCAGCTGAAATTGCTTAATGGCGCTCATTTATTTTCATCTGCGTTAAACTGATATTGTTTGATGTTTAATGGAGTTAGATACTTGACAACATTTCATCATTCCGTGGTTGGAAGAAGCAAAGGAACTGTATGCTAATCTTACCTGTCATCACAATGACATCAGCGGCAACATCAGGAAATCATGCAAAAGAGAGAAAGGAATTGATTAGGATGATTACTATGTTTTACATCAATTAATGACATTAATACTTAAATTGACTTAAATCAGAAAAACACAAACCTATATATCTATATATAGCTAAACAGAAATTGGAAAAAGCTTGAAAAAAGCAAATCTAAGTTATAACACTGCATAAATATAACATTACAATGATATATATAATTGAATCTATATTTTTGACTTGAAACTATAGAATTACTATATCTTTGTATATCTATATACAGTATAGTTAATATATCTTTGGAATGAATCAGGTTTCACTGTCTATAATTGCCAAAGCTGTGCATTTTCAATCTCAGCAATTAGCTTTATGCACACACATTTTGTAAGACTGCACAAACACTGAATTATGGACCGAAACAGAAAGATTCTTGGTTGGCTTGGTGGCAGTGTTTGAAGCATATAAGATAATGCAGCAGTAAACTGTGTAAATGTTATATTCTTGTCAATGTTATGTCTTTTTTATAGTGATCCAAGCGGAGCATCTGAATTTCATAATACATTGTTGTAAATTGCATCTTTTTAATTATCTGATGGTGTTATGAAAGGCTGCTTATTTTCCAAGTTTTTGATGAATGCATTTAATTGTCATGTCCTGTTTTTCTTGTTTTCAAGTTGCATTGTCATATTCCGACTGGTTGATTGATCTCTAGATGACATCCAGTGTGTTATGTAACACACAGGCCTCTATAGTGTCTGGTGGACACTTTCTTGTAGTTATGACTGAAGGTGAAAGTCGCTGTCAAAGGGAAGGTCTCGTCCCTTGAGCTGCAGACTGTGATGACCTTGAAAATCAAAAACTGTCTTACGAATAATATCAAGTTTTAAAGAAAACACTGACTGAAAGATGTCAACTTTGAGAAAATGGAAGAAAAAAAAATGAGATAGGAGGGTGAGAATTGGAAGCGGAGTCCAATCACTTCTGAGTTGGTCTATCACTTCCACCATCTGAAGAACCGGGGGAAAAAAAGTCCATCAGACGCTTGGGTGGGGGGTCAGACTTACGCAACAGTATTAAAAAGGCCTTGGCGGTTTTGACTGGTTGACAACCGTGACTAAAACCCTGTAAGGTGATATGGAGAGCTGTGCATGTCATCTGAATATATTAAACTTTTTAAACATTGTTTGGATTTCCTCTAACAGTAAAATTTACACTGACAAGCCGGTGGCTAACTAAGCTCATAAAGGCTGTTACGACCTTGGCAAGCAACGTAATGCGAAATGTGATGTGAATACCAGGAAATATTGCTCTATTGCTCAATAAAATGTCTTGGCTTGAGTTAGTTTTTAGTCGTGTGCTGTTATTGTATGCCTTTATGAATAGAAAGGGTTTTATAGGTTCATACATCCAGATTTTAAATGCTGGGATGTGGAAGTCAGAATTAACCATAGAAAGTTAAAATAAAATTAGAAGAATGAAACTAAACTAGTTTCTGGCTTTTTTAGCAGGGGACAAAAAACATGACTGATTGTCTGTCTGCTTCTGTTTTTAAAATTTCCCAAGGATGAGAGTTTTTAAAGTTCAAATCCTCTTCCTCTAATCTCCAAGGAGGATCAGTGGTATAACAGCACCACATACTAAATCTAAGCACAGATAGAGCCAAAAGCATGTTCAACCACAGAAAGAGCATAAGTGCATTACATCAACATCTGAGATTTATGAGAGATTGAATATGACTTGGAAAATGAACTTAAATGGCCTTAAAGTTTTTTCCCCATGGACCAACTTCATAGCTGTGGAAATCAAAAGACTCTATTTTGAAGGACGTATTTCACATTAGCTGAGTCAAATCATATAGCGGCAATGAAGAATTTGTGTTTTGAAAACAACAAAATAAAGTGGGGTTCAAAAGTCAGAAAATAAGGATTTCAATTTGGAAATAAACAAATTGGGAAATTAATAATTTTAGAATTTTTAAAATGTAGATTTGTTTGTTTTGTTTTAAACAATATAAAATAATTTTTAAAAACATTCTGAAATGTTGAAAAAAAATTAAGAAATATTTAAGATTCTGCACAATTTAAGATATTTATTTAAAAAAATTATGCTCAAATTTTTATGAAAATAAAGCGCAAAAAATAATTTTCACTAATGGTCTCAGACTTTTGGATCTTGATCCCCATATCACATACTTTGTGTTGCAGCAAAATAAAAAATAAAAAAATCGATGATTCTGCTACTTGTCTATTGATTACCATCTCTAATGAAATAAATAATCTGCAAATGCCTCTCGGTTGAGTGATTGGCCAAAACACCGCCTTTCATAGTGTTGCGTAAGTGAAACGGCCATTGATCACTGACCTGAATTCAGATTGCCTGTGGTAAATATGACATTGGGCCAGGCCCTGTTTATCTAGTATTCTCATGACAACATTGGATTTGTGAGGGGTAATCCCTAATACTAGTGGCACGTGCCATTCTGACTGCTCTCCCTGAGGGAACATGAGACATGATCAGGCACATGTGACATTGATAACGGACAGACAAGCATTCAAGCAGGCGAGCTCTTGGGAATGAAAATAAACAAGAGGAACATAAACTGATCTGGTCTCAGCCAGAGCCATCTGCAAATTAATTATTAGAGTGATTTCATAGTGATTAGAGAGATCTGAGAAATGTCCAAATGTAAACAAGCTCTTTGGGTAGATGAGGAAAGAACTAAGAAATTTAATTAGCGTAACATTAATTCTGCATTTGACCCTGCCCAAAATTGCACGTTTTTGTGAAAGAAAGAAGTGCCAATTGTGAAGTCTGCCAATATTTATTTGACAATTAAAAATTCATCAGCAAAATATTTATACTAATACGTTTTTAAATAAATATTTACTTGGGTGCTGTTACTTTTAGAAGTAATCAGACAAAAAAAATCAACAGAGTTACGCTGAAGGAGGGAACTTAAAAAAATAGATCCTGCAAAAATGGAAAATTTGCTGATAATTTCCAAGTCTCTTCATCTCTTCATACTATCTGTATGCATCAAGGGTCTGAGAGTAACGCAATTTCAATTCTCTGGTGTATGTGCTGTACATGTGGAAGTGAATGACAATATAAAGCCACACTGACTTGACTTGACTTGAAACAGATGTGGAGAAATGTGGCATTACATCACTTGTTCACCAATGGATCCTCAGCAGTGAATGGGCATATTTCTCTCCTGATTCAGATGAAATGACTTTTTCCACTGGAGAAAGTATATTACTGTATTACTATTGATTAATGCACTTCATAAGATAGAAAAAAAGATACACAAGCTGGCCACCTTTCAAAGGCACAAATATGCTAACATTAAGGTATACTGTAGGTACCTATTAAGCGGATACTTGTATGCACCTTTAGTGGTAAATAAGGTACAAAGGTGTGCCTTTTGAAAAGGTTCTGCCCCAGTGACAGCTTTTTTTTCTGACAGTGTAGGTACCAGGATATAATAAAGACTTGGGCTTTTTTGACTTAATTGGATGAGTAAGTATCCACCAACCTGTAGCAACCACAAACACTTAAAACACCTTATGTTAAAATGCACTGGCACACAACAATAACATCACGACAGCAATTTTAAATACAGCCAAATACTCACATTTTCTTCAGGTAATGTTAAAAACCTACTGTTTAATATGTTAATTTGTTATCATGTTAATCAGTATAGTAATATTCGATACCCGATGGCATTCCCCACATCAATCAATCACTTATTCATTAACTTTACAAATTACAAATGCAGATTTTAAAATATAACTCTCCAGGTAATTTGTAATGGCTTATTATTTGTTCATTGCTTAATAAATGAATTGCCTGAATGAATAGGTTTTTACATCAGAACAACAGTTTTCAAGGCAGTTCATTTCCAGCCAAACCACATGACACATCCTGCAAACAGTGTTTCTTATTGGAAATACAGCGCAATTATGTAAACCATAAGCAGTCAATCAATGTCATCTGCATCTTAGTTGCAAACAGACATTTATCATCCCATCTGTATTTATTGGATTGCATATCTTATGTAATGCAGAGCCCATAAATTCCTTGTTTTCTAGTTTGATCACTGTAGGAGTCCAAGGACGAATTCTGGGAACATGCTGAGACAAGAACATAACTTCATTACTAAATTCAAGTGTATTTGTGTGATGCAATGGCTGGACAAGAAAAACATGGTGGATTAACAAAATGAATAGGGAAATAAATCAGTCATTTGAAGCTCTGACAAAAAGTTTGGGACCACAAAAAGTCCCCCGATTCTGTCTCCCGCATTATTATTACGGCACCTGATTCTAAAATAAATCTGTACATAGAAGTGTGGACATTTTCCATAAGTGGCAAGAACTGATACCTGCTTATTGCTGTGTATGAACCTTGGCAATAAGTAATGTCATTCCCATGGCAACCAAGCGTGCCATCCCTCACTTCCACAACTGCCCACACACACACACACACACACACAACAGAGCAAAGAGGTAACAAGCTTTCCATTCATTCTGCAATGTGATACAGTATCAAAATTGACATATATGATGTCTGAATGATTATTAATAATTTGCTTATTTGTCAATGCTGCTGTTCATAACCATGTTTTTACTCTCCACAGCATATATCAGTGTTATGGTATTATTATTGGTTTAAATGTAAACTGATCTGTTCAAATGGCATTTACGCAACCCGACTTCAGTCCATCAATTAACGTCTTGTGAAAAGCAGTGTCTGTAAGAAACAAATCCAACATTAAAGATATTTTAACTATTTAACCATCCTGATATGGCCAAAATATGAGTCCAAAATCCAAAATATTGCTTCTTCCAATGAAAAAGTGCATCCCCTGTTGTCCTCATATATCAAAATCCACCGAAATATTTGTTTAAAACTGTTTTAGACTGTTTTGGCGTGTAAACAGTGCTTGATCCGTGCATATTTCTCTCCTTATTCAGGCAAGACGACTTTTTCACTGGAGAAAGCATTACGAATTACGGGATTCATGTACTTTTACTCAAAAGACAAAGGTTGGAAAGCGACGGTTTGAGGTAATAATCCAATGACTTGAGATTAGTGCTTGTGGATTATTTATTCAGCTGTTGGGACCTAGCCGTCTGACGGCCCCATTTAATGCAGAGGATCCACTGGTGAGCAAGTGATCTAATGCTAAATTCTCCAAATCTGTTCCAATGAAGAAACAAACACATCTACATCTTTGATGGCCTGAAGCAGACTAAATTGATCAAATTATCATTTTCAGGTGACCTATTCCTGTAACTATAAAATCAGGAGTATATAGCTTCTAGCTTGACATGCTGCTTTGGTCAAAGTGACCTACACATTAGTTTCTGTTTCAGAGCATTTCTTGTTTCTGTCTAGCAGAGGAGAAAATGAGACAGCTCAAAAAGAGGTTTTCCCGCAGACAGGACATTGGGTGATGGGTGTTTGTGGTGGCACTGACCCTTTGCTCGGCCATTTGAGCCCAGAGACCTCTTGTCATTTAGACACTCCCCACAAACACCAGACGGCAGTCCTTTACTCTGGCACAGCTACATAACCATTGCAACTGGCCAACATTTTAATTAGAATGTGATGAAGGGCCATAAATTGGAGTCACTTTGTGCTGAAACAGGAAAAGATGGAGCTGAATTTGTATGGAAAACATATGCTGTGATTTTACAATAAAGTTCAATTCGTTAACATTAGCTGCTGAACTAAGAATGAATCATTTTCTACAGCTTTTATTACAGTTACTGTTAATGAGAAACCAGACTATTTTAAGAATTGATATTATTAGGGATTATAACAATTACTATTATTATTTTTTATTATTATTATAACATTTACATTTATATATGATCAATAATACATAAAAGAAAAAATACAAAAAAGTACTACTACTACTAATATAATTATTACATACATTTTATTTTATTTTTGGTTTATTGTATTTTTTGTTAGTTATTATAATAATAAATTTTCTTATTAATTATATAAATTGTATTATTGTTTATTATTTACTATAATACTAATACTATAATAATTTATAATGTATATATATCAATAATAATTAATACAAAACAAAAATAAAAAAATATTTAAAAAAAATACTTTTTAAAAAATAATTGATAATATATTTGATAAAAATAATAAGCACACATTAAACCAATAATATGACTTCCCTAAGACTTTCGCCATTTATATTCACTGTTAGTAAGTGTTAGTAAGTGGATCAGTGCGCTGAATAAAAGTAAGCAATATTGTCACTGACACGATGAAACATGTTTCATAATGATTGTAAAAACAGCTTCAAGATTTAATGTTCTTCAGATTCAAAGCTAAACTGACGTTTGCAGTGGCACTGCTTCTAATGACCTACCAGTTGCATCTGGCAGGAGAGAATCATCTAAGTGATTTTCAAGAAAAAAGCACGATACAAAAGAGCAGCTTTTCTCTAGCGAAATAAGAGCAAAATTCTCAGAAAAGCACATTAACTGACGAAACCTATTTCAACAAAGCAAACGAAAGTTTTCAAAGTCCTTTCAGGGTTCAGATACTCAAGTAGCAGAAAGCATCACAGTTAGCCTAATCGCCTCGAGAGAAAAAAAAAGGTTACCCAATACAACCTTTTCGATCAAAGGAGGGAGTAAATGTACATTCACAGGAATTTAACCGCACTTTCCCTTCAAAGGATTCATAGATTTAGCAGATAAAGACATCAGTTAATTAGCAACCCGTTAATGCACTAGAAGGACATGTTGTTTTCTGACCCACCTGCAATTGATTCCTAGCCATGTGTAGATGGCAAATTGAGAGACGACTATAGAAGTGAACCTGTTTAGCGCAATGAGTCAATAAGACCCTGTCAATCACAGCGTCATCTTAGTCAATCCATTCACTAGGATTCCCAACAAAAACCAAACGGACAGCGCTGAGTGTGGTATTGACCACATCTGATCCGGATAACATAACACTTAGCGAGTGTGTCTGTTCAGACTGTAGTTTCTGTGGTTTAAACTAGTCCAAACCGACCCGGAGGGCAAAACAGCTGTGGAGTGCTGTATTTGGGATAACAGATCTAATTCCAGGGGTTTATTGATTGCTTTAAAATACCACAATTAAGGTTAGGACATAATGAAATGCAAAATAACAGCCTGCACTGTGACACAAAGGGTGGAATGTCCCTAAATAGCACTATGAATCACTGGAGGCTAGTAAAAATAGAAAACATTACACTCGTAGGTTTTACTCATGGTTCAGAGTGAGGCACACGTGATACAAGGAAAAAGATATAATAAAAAAAGGACAATGCGTTCCACTGGAAAACATCTAGTTGAAGTGGAAATAATTCATTTTTGTTTTCTTCTGTGGGCAGATGATGACGAGACTGTAATTTTAAACAAACAAATTCAAGGCCTTACATTACAGGAAAAGAATCATTACGTGCTTTAGTAAGTCTGAGTGGGGTAATCTCAATTTTGACTTAAATTGCTGCACATAGAAATAAAATAGAAAAATATATGTAAATAGTAATCCTAATTATATTTCAGGACATCTGCTATCTTCTTAAATTTGACCATCTACAACCATCTAATAAAAATGACTGCATATTTCCATAAGCCAGCCATGAGTGTAGTAGCGTTATTTTAGTATCATTGACATACTATTATAATTTTTAATAATATTTTGAATTAAATTAAATTTGTTTTCATCTTTTAGTAGTATTTTGCCATTTAAAGTTCTGTTTTCATATTTTATATTCTGTCTTGCATTTTTAAATTTCATAGATTTTAAGTCATTTGTTGGGTGGTTTGCTATTTTTCTCTTTTTTGAAATATAATTCTCTATAGCTTTACAATTTCTTTTAAGTTTGTAAAGTCAAAATTAAGAAAAATAAGAAAAATGTTGCTTTGACCACTAGCTGAAATAAAAGAAGGCTAAAACATATTATTTCGTTGAAGTTTATTTTAAACAAAGTTATTTAGCAAATATGTTTTTTATGGTTTTAGTTAAATATAACAACCCTGAAGTGTAGTAAACAATTTTTTATTTGCAAATATTTTATATTGGAAATTATTAAATTTACATATAAATTTAAAAATAAAATAAAAAAGGCACTGCATACTGAATGATATCCCCTTTTTTAATATATAGTGAAATGACCCAAAATATACAGTTATCTTACCCACGCTCAACTTCACTTTAGTAGCCAATTAAAGCCAAGCTGATAATGGCAAACAGTGCATCTCTGAATAAATGTTCTGTATGCCAAACTCTCTATTTTACCAAGTATCATTGCATGCGTCACTGGCCTTTAAACAACAAAAACAAGCTCAGAATCGAGTTAACAATCTAATTTAATGGCATGTCTGATGTCAGCCCCTTTGATCGACAACAAGTGAGGACAGGTAATTGAGCATCATATGCACATTAACCCCTGAAACTTACTGCATCGGATAAACCAGAACAAGGGCTTTGACCAACTCACGTTCCACCAATAAAAGAGAAAGAGAGCAACCAATACCCCAATAATAATTAATAGGCGCAATTACAAAACACAACATCCGCCAATGGCAGGGGGTATCCTCAAAGGACCGTGTCCCAAAGCTGTCGTCGAAATCCCACTTCCCAATCCATCTCCGTTCTCCTCCATTAGACCTCAGACAGGCTGAGAAACGAGGGATCGTTACAGGAGATAAAATTCGCCGTGATGGATGGAGTCGCTCACAGAGCCAGGATAAAAGTCATCAGACCTCGGCGGCAAAATGGAGCCAGGTGTCTGTGTACCCTACTGTTCAAGAGAGACGCTTCTGAAGGGCCAGGCATTTGTAACCCTTTACAAAGTGAGGTACTTTCTCAAGTGAATGGACTTCACTTTCTGTGCTTATAAGACCTCCACCGCAGGGTTCTACGCTCTGTAATGTAATTTTTGAGTACTGGTTGGCATTGGAGTAACAACAACAACAATAATAAAATAATAGCGTTAATAAATATTAATAATATTAACCAGGAATATTCTACCATGGCCGTCACAAAAAGGTAAATATATAGTTAATAGTATAATTTATAGTCGATTATTATTATATGTTCTATAGGAGAACCCCCCCCCCCCCCCAACCCCCCAAACCCCCCCCCCCCCCCCCCCCCCCCCCCCCCACCCCCCCCCCCCCCCCACCACCCCCCCCCCACCCACCCCCCCCCCCCCCCCAGCCCCCCCCCCCCCCCCCCCCCCCCCCCCCCCCCCCCCCCCCCCCACCGACTTTTTTGTAAGCTTTTACAAACATTAAAATATTTTCAGATGCTGTGGATAGCATTTAATATATTTACACCAGAATGTACTTTCAAAGCAGTTTGAGGTTAAAAACAACATATGTGCAATATACAACACAATGAAAGTCTCTGTAGCAGTAATATTTTGTCCAGTGCTGCTCTGTCACATAAAGCAAAAATAAAACACTATTATCTACTTCTCTTTGGTTCCAATATATTTTATGATGTGGTCCTCTGTCAAACAGGATAAGTGACAAACAAATAAAAATTCAATTAATAAAGGACCCAGGCAGATAAATCTATATTTTTGTCCGTCATTACGACATTAAGAAGATGAATGGTTTGGCTATGACACGCTCACTTAGGAGGATCGTGGGAGAGCACGATCTCCAGTGGGGGCCTCACCCTCTCAGCATCTGTCTGTCTCTCTCCTTTGCTGGGCATCAGCATATAATGATGAATGAATATCAATGAAATACACACAGATGCTGCGGCGCCACAGAATTAAACCCAAAATTGCCAGCAGATGCAATAATACAGACATTTTGTACTATTTTATTTTTCTTCCACTGATCTTCTCTGAAAGTGTCATCTGTTCTGGCTGAAAATGTTTTATAAACTAAACTATCTCTCGTTTTTTGTAATGTAGACAAGGATAATGAGTTTTTCTATTCACAAGCTCATAGCCTAAATCTACCATGTCAGTCCCGTTTGAGGTGGGTGCCACTGTAATATCTGCAGACAGCTCTTTTCATACGGATGTGCTAATGATGACAGACATGTATAATAGACATGGCATGATGGGACAGCAGCTGGTAATATAAGACGAAATATCATTCTTTGTGTCTGCTTTTGAGGGCACAAGACTTATTCCCATTACCTTAAATGTCCACCCTGCTCCTGGAAGACTTAATAAAGCCAATGACTTTTCTACTGCTATTTACCCCTTCATCTCAGCCTTTTATTTCTGCTCTTAAAGGAAAAGTTCACCCAGAATTGACATTTGTTGTCATTTACTCACACTGTGTCCTTTCAAACCCATACAGCTTCTTACTTGCTTGGAATTTGAATATCTTTTATAAAACTCAAGCCAATGAGGGCTAGAGTGCTTCATGCTCTAAACAAGCATTCATACATACGTCTTGGCCTACTGGTTAGAGAGTCAGACTCGTAACCCAAAGGAGTGAATGTACAGCGCTCTCTCCCACCTTCAATACCACGACGGAGGGGCCCCTGAGCAAGGCACCGAACCCCAACTGCTCCAAGGGCGAGAGCATAAATGTCTGCCCACTGCTCCGGGTGTGTGTTCCCGGTGTGTGTGTGTGTTCACTGCTGTGTGTGTGCACTTTGGATGGGTTAAATGCAGAGCACTATTTCCAAGTATGGGTCACCATACTTGGCCACATGTCACGTCACTTTTTATAAAAGTGGTCCACAAGACTTAAATGCTATATTCCAAGTTTTCTGAAGTCATACGATAGCTTTGTGTAATGAACAAACTCAAATTTAAGTCATATACTGATGACACTTGACTTGTTTTAATAGTTGCATGTATCAGATTTCAATTAAAACTAACTGTTCCCATTGCTTCTTATATTTTTGCGTGAATGGGAACCTGAAAACTGGTTTGGAAACAATCTTCACAAATACTCTGAGAATGAAGACATCAGTTGTACAGGTTTGGACAATATGGGGGTGCGTAAATGACAGAATTTTCATTTTTGGTGGATTATCCCTTTAAATGTTGGTCTGTTTGTTCACACTAAGATATCGTACGTCTTCAGTATATGGTGCATGAGTTACATAGACTACTCTTCAGTACAATCTAACAGAATTTTCATTTTGGGAAAAAGTATTCCCTTCTCCACCTTTTAGTCATCTTAGCACAAAATGGTTGAGAGCATGTAACACTCAAATTCAGCTGTCCTCTGTGTTTTTAGAAGTTTGGCAACCAGCCCAACAAGATAAGAGACAATTATGCTCTCGCTTCCCAAACTAAAGCCAAGACAATCCCGTAGTGAGAGGGAAATTGTGAGGAAGTGAGATTATCTATCTAGTGACCTGTGGTTGGTCGTGACTTTCTTTTGGGCCTCTTGAATGTTCTTATCAGCCAAGATGGCTACAACTGCATTGAGTCTTCAGTGCAGAGTTTCTAATAGCAGTGCGGCAGAAGTCAGTCAGCTTCAGAGGCAAATGTATGGATTACTGCCTTATCTGCGGATAAGGGAAATGGAGAGGGCTTCTGTGAAAGGTTGCTTTTGTGTTGGATGTGACTAGGGAGGAATTTGTAACATGCGATCCATGGTCTCATCTTATCAGACAAAAGCCACCTGAATGCAAAATTAAATGCAGTATCGAGCACGAACCAAAGGGCAAAGTGACAAACCATCTATTCTTAAAGAAGTGACATGATGAGATGACTTTGGGTATCACGAAAGGCAGCAAGAAAACCATCAAAAAATACAATCCCACCAGAACAAGCAGTAAAATCCAATTTCATTGACATTACAGACATTATAAGGAACTTTTTGTTTGCATTTGTGTGCAAATAAAACAGATAAAAACAGATGTTAATGAAGTATGAATGGGACTGAACGCAATAGATAAATCTGTGATTCCAGCTAAATTTTACACCAATTACAGAAGTCAAAAAGAGTTTGTACATACAACCAACATCTTGTCCATTTCTTTCTCTCTTCATCTAAAATGTCCTCCCAGTGATAGCTGATAGTCTCAGCGTTTAATTCCATCCATGTAGCAAAACCAATGAAATGCCAATTTAAGACAGTCGGTGTATGGCCAGGCAAGGGCATCAATTGGACAATTGTACGACAGATCATGATCCCTTCCAGTTAAAATGTTTCTATTACACTTTATTTCTACAGCAAAACTAAAAGTTACATCACTCTGTTGCTATTATTACGAATCTCTGCTTTTGTCCTTTAGCTTTCATGGTGGGTGATGTGAAATAGCAAAAGATTAATCAAATCTAACATAAAATGACCTCACTCAGGTACTCTAAAAACACACAGCAATAAGATACAAAAGGTTATAGGTTATAATCAACAAGTTTTAATGAGAAAATTGTGCACTTTTGATTTTTTTCAGTCCAGAGGAAGATGTTTTCATGAAAATTTTTTTTTTTTTTTTATCGACCTTTGCATTCAAGTGGGCCTTTTATATAAATCTTTTAATCTTATGAAAATCTGACATACCTGTTGAGCCAACATCAAATCTAAATGTAAATTGAAAAAATAAATAATTATACCACACAAACGATAAGATCTGAGGTGATTTAGCCTGGTGAGAATTCACACGGCATGTCAAAGAACCCATTTACCTTGGACCCTTTTATTCTGCCAATTACAGGAACCTGCCACCGGTTCAGTGTACTGTCATTAAACACAGAGGCCCTTGGGCAAGATTCTAATCAAGTATGAAAGAAACGGTTAAGTGTGTGCGAAACACACATTTTTTATTTTCCATGTCCATGACCAAAGGCTGGACCGTCATAGCTCATTCTCTCTAAGACCTTCCACATGGCCTTGGGGAATATTTCTGACCCAGTTATCTGGAATCACACAATTATGTGTACACTTCTCTAACACACATGCTGATTCACTGCTTTGTGAACAGAGTGTCTTGTAGTATATATATCTATAATCTATATATCTATTTGTGTGTGTGGGGTGTGTATTAATTATATATATATATATATATATTATCATATATATAAAGGTGATCTCAATAATTAGAATGTCATGGAAAAGTTAGTTTATTTCAGTAATTCAACTCAAATTTTGAAACTCGTGTATTAAATAAATTCAAATGCACACAGACTGAAGTAGTTTAAATCTTTGGTTCTTTTAATTATGATTTTGGCTCACATTTAACAAAACTACCAATTACTCTCACAAGATAGAATTTGCGGCCAGTCAAGCACACCAACACCATGGTTATTTAACCAACTTTTGTGCTTTTGGCAGTGTGGGCAGGTGCCAAATCCGGCTGGAAAATGAAATCAGAATCTTCAAAAAGCTGGTCAGCAGAAGGACGCATGAAGTGCTCCAAAATTTATTTCTTGGTAAACGGGTGCAGTGACATTGGTTTTCAAAAAACACAATGGACCAACACAAGCAGATGACATTGCATCCCAAATCATCACAGACTGTGGAAACTTATCACTGGAATTCAAGCAACTTGGGCTATGAGCTTCTCCACCCCTTCCTCCAGACTCTAGGACCTTGAAATGAAATACAAAACTTGCTCTCATCTGAAAAGAGGACTTTGGACACTGGGCAAAAGTCCAGTTCTTCTTCTCATTAGCCCAGGCAAGACGCCGCTGACGTTGTCTGTGGTTCAGGAGTGGCTTAACAAGAAGAATACAACAACTGTATCCAAATTCCTTGACACATCTGTGTGTGGTGGCTCTTGATGCCTTGACCCCAGCCTAAGTCAATTCCTTGTGAAGTTCACTCAAATTCTTGAATAAATTTTTCTTGACAATCCTCATAAGGCTACGGTTCTCTCACTTTGTTGTGCATCTTTTTCTTCCACACATTTTCCTTCCACTCAACATTCTGTTAACATGCTTGGATACAACACCCTGTGAACAGCCAGCTTCTTTGGCAAATAATGTTTGTGGCTTACCCTCCTTGTGAAGGGTTTCAAAGATTGTCTTCTGGACAACTGTAAGATCAGAAGTCTTCCCCATGATTGTGTAGCCTAGTGAATCCAACTGAGAGACCATTTTGAAGGCTCAGGAAACCTTTGCAGGTGTTTTGAGTTGATTAGATGATTGGAATGTCACCATATTTCTAATTTGTTGAGATAGTGAATGGTGGGTTTTTGTTAAATGTGAGACAAAACATCACAATTAAAAGAACCAAAAACTACTTCAGTCTGTGTGCACTGAAATTATTTAATACACGAGTTTCACAATAACAGTTGAATTACTGAAATAAATGAACTTTCCCACAACGTTCTAATTTATTGAGATGCACTGTATATACAGTGGCGTTCGTCCATATAAGCTGTGAATGCTCCGCATGCCCAGGCCATTTGAGAGTTAATAAGTTCATGGGATAATTCATATAAGCATGATTATAAGTTGATCCCTTGTGATTTGAAATGTAACTTAAAGCTTAAATAGTTAGGAATAAGTAAGTACAATGATTTATTTGTCAAACGGCAGTAATTTTCTTTAAATCTACCAGTTGCGGTGCTTCTGGGCAAGTGGATTCTCCACAGCTTTCTCGCCTCCGCTCTGTCGCTATGACTCGTCAGGATTATAGCACGTTCTCAGTGGTTTGCTGGTCTGCGGCAGATTTAATGAGCAAGGTAAGCTGTTCGCGAAGCGCTCGCCCAAGCGGAAAAATGTGTTGTTGCTGTCAGATCTCGATTGCCGAAAATTACATGGTGTTTGATGCAAAACCAACTCGAATAAATCAAAAGAAAAAAACACTGTATATTTTTGTTTTCTCAAGCAAAGCAAATTTTAAAAGTCCACTGAAAACATTATCTTCTTACATTTTTGGTCATAGACAACATTTGTTGAATATATACGTTATTGTCAACGTTATTGTCTAAGCGGTAAATAAAAATAAAAAGTTTATAAAAACGTGGGCTATATAAAATTTTTATAATAACAAACATAATATTGTTCCCTTTGTTTTGCGTATGCTCGTGTCACTTAGTTAAAGTCCTTCTCTGATTTTATTATAGTTTGCAAGGTTGCAACGTTACTTTGCAACATTTTAAATACTTTTGGGTATTTTGCATGATCTGTTATTGGAGTAGTGTCACCTGTGTGGGAGTTTTAAATCCTATTCACTGGGAATAAAAAAATCATTTAGCAGATGCAGAGAACTATAGAGCCCCCATCTCCCCACCCTCTGATTACATATCATAACATAACTACGTGTAAACGTTATTTGGTGGTTTTTACTTGGAAAACCAGTTATATTTTTCTTGGATTCGAATAATGGATAAACTTGAAATGATAGAAGAAGGATTGGAGATGAATTTAATTTACAAATAATGTAGGAAATGTGCATACTTTTAAATTGACACCTGCCACAGTGTTTCTTATTTGTCATCTGTGATCCATTTTGAGTGTCCTAAAAGCAGATGGGGGTGGGGGAGGGGGGGTGGGGAAGGTCTTATCACAAGCATACACAAGTTTAAAAAAAAGACAACGCTCGCCACGATAATATATATATATATATATATACACACAAACACACACATATATATATAAGGTCAAAAGTTTACATACAACTTGCAGAATCTGCAAAATGTTAATTACTTTACCAAAACAAGAGGGATCATACAAAAATGCATGTTATTTTTTATTTAGTACTGACCTGTATAAGATATTTCACATAAAAGATGTTTACATATAGTCCACAAGACGCTCAATAATACTCAATAATAGTTGAATTTATAAAAATGACCAAAAGTTTGCATACACTTGATTCTTAATACTGTTGTTACCTGGATGATCCACAGCTGTTTTATGATGGTTGTTCATGAGGCCGTTGTTCGTCTTGAACAGTTAAACTGCCCGCTGTTCTTCAGAAAAATCCTTCAGGTGCCACTAATTCTTTGGTTTTCCAGCATCTTTTACATATTTGAACCCTTTCCAACAATGACAGTATGATTTTGAGATCCATCTTTTCACACTGAGGGACTCATATGCAACTATTACAAAAAGTTAAAACGCTCACTGATGCTCCAGAAGCAAACAGGATGCAGTGAATTTGAAGATCAGGCTAAACTGAACTTATTTTGTGTTCTGGGAAACGTAAGTATCTACTGTAGCCTCTGAAGGGCAGTACTAAATGAAAAAAAATATTATATTTAGGCAAAATAAGAAAAATGTACACATCTTCATTCTGTTCAAAAGTTTACACCCTTACTCTTAATGGCATCGTGTTTTGACTTTTTTTTTTCCTTTTGGAGCATCAGTGAGCGTTTGAACCTTTTGTAATAGTTGCTAAATAAAAAAATAAATAACATGCATTTTGTATGATCCCTCTTATTTTGATAAAATAATTAACATTTTGCAGATACTGCAAAGTGAAAGTAAAATTTTGACAAAAACTGTATATATACACTTGCATGCATATGTGGGTCAAGATGTGCCATTTTGGTGTCTGCATCAAATTAAATTTACAAAAGTGATTTTATATACATAGACAGCATATTAAATGCAGGTAAAGTGTCTACTTTAATGTTTTTTTCAAAAATTTTGGTGACAAATTCAAAATATGGGTAAAAACAATGTTTCACATCAGGTAAATATAAAAACCAAACTATATGGATTCTCATCGACCTGTAATTATTAAAATAGATAAATGGAAAAATGGTGATCCTATTCTTGCTGACAAATAAAACCCAGTGGTTTGAAGGATAGTGGCAAGATGGTAATATGTATTTGATTTTAGATTGAATTAATCTAATTCTATTACTCTCTAATACTAATTAATTAGAGTGTTTTCATGGTATATGATTTCATTATTTTATGTTTAAGCTTGAAACAAATTCATCTTGGAAGTATAGCTAAAAAATGAAAAATGACCAAGAAAAAAAAACTACTACTACTAATAATAATAGTATATTATATTGTGTTTTCTAAAAAATAGTTTAACAGTAGTCCCCAGCCAGGGCCAAGCCTGGAGTATTTTGAATTTTTTAATGAAAAAACGAGTAAAATGGGACTTTGATACCAGTCTACTTGTTCTATTCCCAAATCAGCAGACAAACTCAGTTGATCTTCCATTGCTTTAATCAGGTTTGCTCTGTCATAACAAGCTCTTCAGCCACACAAATAATCCACAAACACAACGGCCTACTGTGTGACTAACAACCTGCGACAAACGAATAGCAGCTGGCCTAGTGCGAGTGAGTTGTGACTTGGTGGTGAAGAAACCCTGATGAGAGTTAACTAAATATTTTCATTCCATATCTCCCCCAAGTCATGATGTTAGCGATAAATTGGCACTGTTGGGGCTCCAGTTGGTTTCCATAAAAATATTGGAAAGTTTGCTGGTCTATTAAAATCTCATTCTGTGTGCTGCATCTATAGATACTGTATGAGAAGGTAAAACATGTAATTAGCTCTGTCTGGACTGTTACAATACCCACAGAGCTTACTGCAGTGTCACTTGTGGTGAGACATATACTTGTGGCCTATTTCAGACGCTACAGGCAAACCGTGGCCCAAGTCTCTGGCCTTACTTTTAAATTCATAATAATGGCAAAAATTATTTCTATACTTTTTTTGTACAAAGAAAAAAGTATTAGAATTATATTATTTAACACAGGGTTTCTGCAGGTTTTATGAAAGTAAATGTAAGACTTTTTATGACCCTTTTAAGAACAAGTAAAGAAAATGTAAGGGACACAATGTGTTGGATTAGCAACACTTCAAAGTTTGAAGAAAATATAGCTTCCTACCAATCTCCATTACTTTTTAATTCATTATTTAAAAAAAA